>SZWC01021557.1:0-13178 GCA_023375785.1 Penium margaritaceum | reverse complement strand
TCAGGCAACAGACCGATGGTGAAGGGGATCAATTGCATGAGCGACCACGGGCTGACCAAAATCAAAAGCCAGTTGGATGAGATGCTCAGTAACAGGCTCATTAGACCCTCCACGTCATCTTATGCATCACCTGTACTTTTCATGAAAACTAAAGCTATGGAGATGTAGATGTGAGTTCACTGAAAAGCTTTGAATGATATCAGAATCACAAACCCCCTTCCCACAAGTAGACATATTTTGACCACCTCCGTGGGGCCCGAACTTTCACCAAAATCAACCTCCGCAGCGGCTATCATCAGATCTGTGTTTCTGATAAGGATTTCAAGATGAAAAAATTCAATACAAGATGTGTGCGCTTTGAATTCACAGTCATGTTATTCGTACAAAAAAACGCCCTTGCAACATTAATGGTGGGGATGAATAAGCGTTTTGGCCTGTACATAAATAAATTCATCGATGTGTATCTCGACAACATCCTAGTCTACAGTTATACCCGATATGAGCACAATAGAAATCTCCAAAAAATTCTTGAGTTTTTACAAAGAGGTAAATTTTATGGAAAAATCTCTCGAATTGTGACTTCAATCATCGTTCGATCGATTTTTTGGACCACATCATCTGTGGCGGGCGAACCACAATGGACCTGAAAACGTTGGAGGTAGTCACTAATTGGCTGACGCCGACTAATGTTCAGGATGTTCAAGATTTTCTGGGCTTCTGCAACTACTACCGTCGATTCGTAAAGGACTTCGCATGGGTGTCAGCGCCTCTCTCCGATCTCATTCGTAAAACCACTAAGTGGAATTGGAGGGAAAGAAAACAAGAAGCATTCAACAATTTCATAAATACTTTCATCTCGGTGTCATTCCTACGATTGGAAGATTTAACAGTGGACTACGTCATAGCCACTGACACATGAGATTTTGTAATAAAAGCTGTCTTCCTCCAAGACAACGGCGGTTGAGAACAACTGATTGCGTACATGTCGCAGAAGCTACGTCGTCGGAAACTCAACTATGTGGTGTACGAGAAACAAATTCTTGTAGTCACATTCAAAACGTTGGGGTGCTACTTGGAATGCCAGGGATGCCTCTTTCGCACCAACCACCTCCCTCCAAAATATCTTGAGTCTCAGCTAAATCTGAGTCGTCGACAAAGTCCATGGATAGAGTTCCTCCAGTCTAANACCTCTCCTTGTTTTGACAACATCGTTGGTCGACATCAACATGGAATTTGTGACAGTATCACCTGCCAATCCCAAGGGCATAAATGCCATCGACATGGTGGTGGACCAAATTTCAAAGTTGTCAAAATTCATTTCGAGAACGGCTACCATCGCTGCAAAGGGAACAACACGTCTATTTTTTAACGAGACTGTGTGGCTGCACAACATGCCACATACCATCATCAGCATTTGGACCATCCCTTTTGCAAGTCATTTCTAGTGCAAATTAATGTTGTGTTATGGCAATTGCATCCATCTGTCGACGGTGTTCCATCCTCAAATGGACAAGCAAACCAAGTAATCAAATGCTCGAACATTTTTTTTCCCATTATGTGAGGAGAGTGACACCGATTAGGCAACAAAACTGTTGATCGCCAAACTCGCATACAACTATGGAACTTCCACCAGAACAGGTAAAATTCCATTAAAATGCCATTAAGTAGTCTATGGTAAACTTCCTGCTACTCCGACATGACGACAAAGCCAACGCAACATTCCCGTGGTCGGCATCAACCGACGGGACATGTCAAGCGTTTGCAGCATGTCAAAGCTGCATGCAATGTAGCGTCTACTTGTTGATGTCAAAAACTTTGTTGAACAGTTAAAAACCTGTCTTTTGAGGGGTTTTTGAATGTTCAAGCAGTAGGGGTGTGTGGTTTGCATGGGGAGTCTGAGACTATCCATGGGTTGAAAGGGAACCTGTTGGGCCCCGCCACTACTGAGCACCGTAGGAGCCCGTGCAAAACTAAAACCCTAAAATATCTAATGTAGATTGGGGCAGGGTTTGACTAGGATCTGCATGTGAAACTGGGAGGTTTTGCATGTTCGGAAAAAGAAAAATGGGTGTTTCTGGTCGATCTAAAAAATGGGCATTTTTTTCCAATTGGGATGGAGCAATGACCTCTTTTTGTCTTTTTCTTTTCTCTGCATGTTAGCCCCTAGTTTAACTTAGGTTTTTCTCTAACCCTGTATGAAACTAGGGGGTTTGCATGTCAAAACAGGTCATCAATCAATGGTGATTCTCGCATTGGAGCGAGAATCGTGTGGGGGTCGACATGTCCCACCTTGTTACGTACCAAACGCCCACGAGATCCTAATCTTCCGAATCGGCATTTCTATCATCACACAAATAGCCCACCGTGTTTCAAGACTTCAATTTTTCGCTTTGAGGTTGAGGGAAATTTGACCAACTACCCTCGGCCTTCGGCAAACCTTCTCGCACTTTTTGACAACTTCGACCACTTTTGATAATCATCGACAGAAGTGTCACGACCTTTCGGTCGACTTCTCGACGCATCAAGACATATCTCGATTTGTAAAGATGCATCTCGCATCTTCACCGTTGATCCTCAAGCCCCCTGAATTCTCAACGGAGCTTCTCGAATCCGACCACTCACGACACGACTCCACACGCATCGCTGGACAATCGACCCAACGACCCCGACAATGCCTCATTTGTAACTCGACACTTTTATACATATGTTCGATCATTTTGACACTTGTCATTGAAGTACACTTACCGAAAATTATAAACTGCTCAAGTGTCCCAAAGTCTCAATCATGATCTGCCTTGTAACTTCTACTTGTTCACCATCAACGCTCCATTCGGTAAAACACTTGGTATCAGAGCACAGTTGTGCTGAAGAGGCATCTGACTTCTTACCCAATCAGAGGAATTCCTCGCACAAGCCGTCAGCGCATCTTGCACGTCCAGACTTCGCAGACCTCGCGACTACGGCGTGAAGAGGGCGAGTGCATCCGACAACCAGCAGCAGGTCTTTGGTGACGACTTTGGCGATGGAGGAGCAGAACGTGCCTATCCACGCAAACCCTGAAGCGGCAACAAACGCTGGCGTGGCAGGCTATGCAGCCACTGGAACAACCCCTGTGGTTCCAATGACCAACCCGGTTGCGGATCCAACAGCAGTAGACCAGCTGCCCCTACCAACGGCCTCGACGACGAAAGCAGGAAGGACAGGTGGCACCGGACAAAAGGCGCAGATCTAAGAGGAACTGGCGAACCGTATCTTCGCGCTCGAGGGTATCAACAGCCATCTACTTCAACAACTCAATGTCGCGATGGAGGCTCTTCGCAATGCAAGTGCACAAGAGGCGGTACTCATCGAGAGAAAGTCTCAACTCTCAAGTGAACCCAAGATTTGCCCGGCCCCTCCCGGACCATTCGATCCCGAACATTTGAAGGAACCAACGATTTGGATGTGTCTGACGAGTCTAGAGGTTTACTTTACCACTGTTGGGGTCAACAACAATCAAAAGAAAAATTTATCTCATGCCCGCGCTTTTCCGTCGCACAATACAAAGATGGTGGTTTGATAAAAGACCATCCAACGGCAACAGGAGACCGGCGGGACAGGATCAACGGCCAACGTCGCCTGTCTCATATCGCCAACCATAAGAGTTCTACCCTTTGAGCAAATCAACCTATAGTGATAACATGCATTAACGCCAGCAACCGGCTAGAATGAGTTCTTGCGTGCAATGCTCAGACGATTTGAACGATTGAAGTCTGACGCTCAGTACAAGCTCCAGCGTCTCCAACAGCAATGAAGCGTGGCAAAGAATACGCCGCGATTCTACAGGATCATCACTGATGCAGAAATTATCCTCAACAAACTCTGTCTTCACTACAACAATGGCCTCAAATGAGAAATTCGACAAACGATTGTCAATTTTGGCATCCAAAACGACTTATTGCAGATGATCACAATAGCAGAAAGGGTGACAATGCCGACTACAATGCTCGGATTTAGGTATTCTATGGCTGGGGACCTCCCGACCACCATAAACGGGAATGGAAAAATCCAGTCGGGGGAATCCTCGACTCCGATGGAAGTGGACGTCGTCAACCAGAGAGAAACACGCACCTCTTACAACTGCGGAAAAGTTGAGCACATCACTTGCAACTGCTGGAGCAAGCAGTAGGCCAAAAAGGGAGGGAAGTCACAGGAAAATGAGTCAGGACACGGCAAAGGGCAGGAGGGAATGGTGCGACTCTTGTCTGCGAGGAGCAATCTGCGCCAAACGATCGCCCATCTAGACGGCTTACGACACCGTAGAAGGTTTTTGAGATCACAATGTTTGGCAAGGGGTACGAGGACAACTAACCTGCGATAGTGCTAAAAGTTCAATCTCGAGGATGCAAAAGTTGCAGAATTGTACCGGCCCTGTTGGATGGAGGAGCTTCTCTTAGTTTTGTAAGCAATAACATGGTTTGCAAGCTGGGTTTGCAAACTGAACTAGGGGTGTTTGAAGGAAAACCCGTCAACGAGAGACTACAGGTACGGAGACTTCAAGAACCACTACGACTACAAGTGGGGGATCTGCGGGAACGTAATGGTCTAGAGATCTTGTCTACTAAGTGACAACAAAATCATTCTCGGACGAGATTTTCTATACTGACACAATCTTTAGGTTGACTGGAACAGCGGTAACATCTACGTGAAAATCGACGGTGCCAAGTGACAGCTTTTGCGTGTGGGACAGACGACAACAGTTGAAGCAACAGAGGTGGAAGTAATAGAGGAAGCCACGGTACCCAAAAAGCGACAACCTGTGCAGCCGATACCACTCAATGAGGCTAAGCATTGCATACTGCAAGGAGCTCATGCGTGGCTCATACATTTCCAGCCAATGAAGGAAGCAGAAGTGGCAATAGCTGACTCGTCACCCTCATCAGCCTCATCAGCTTCATCAGCATCGACAAAGTTCGCGATGGTACCCGAAGACTTCACACCACTCATCCAAGAGTTTGCAAACGTTTTCCCCGATGAACTTCCAAAAACCCTATCACCTCAACGGGAAATCAACCATCGCATTGAGATGAAATCGGACAGCTGAACCACCGTCCAAGGGGCCTATTGGATGAGCGATCACGAACGGACCGAGTTGAAAAACAAACTGGACAAGATGCTTGGTCAAGGGTACATCTGCCCATCCACGTCACCATATGCCGCACTCGTACTGTTCGTAAAAAAACAAAATTCGCCAAATGCTGATGTGCATGGACTACCGATCGTTGAATGACGCCACCATCAAGAACTATTATCCTCTCCCTCGAGCCCCCGAACTTTTTGACCAAATCTGTGGGACTCAAATTTTCACCAAAATCGACTTACGTAGCGAGTATCCCCAGATCTGCGTGACAGACTCCGACATCGAGAAGACGACGTTCGGAACTCGCTACGGGCACTTTGAGTTCACGGTAGTGCTGTTCGGATGTACGAATACCCCGACAAAGTTCATGGCGACAATGAACATTTCTTTACCGTACCTTGATGATTTTGTCGTGGTGTACCTCAACGACAACCTGGTTTACAGTTGCACCCCGGAGGAGCACGATGGACATCTTTAAAAGGTTCTAAGAGTTTTACAAAGAGAGCATTTTTTCAGAAAACTCTCCAAGTGTGACTTCAGTCACCGTTCGATAGGGTTTTTGGGTCACGTCATCAACACCGGAGGGATCAACATGGATCCAAAAAAAAGTAGTAGCCATCGCTGATTGGCCGACGTCGACCAACGTTCAAGACGTTCAAGTTTTCCTCAGCTTCTTTAATTACTATGAGCATTTTGTATGGGATTACGCCCGAGTGTCAGCACCTCTCTCTGACCTCACTCGAAAAGAAAACGAGTGGTGGTGGGGAGACAATAAACAAGAAGCGTTCACCGCTTTGTGGAACACTATGGCCTCAGTGCCAATCCTATGATTAGCCGATCCAACAGACTACTACGTCATGGCTACAGACGCCTCAGATCGAGCCATCGGCGTGGTCCTCCTAGAAGACCATGCCAAAGGAGAAAACTGCACGGACCGGAACTCAACTACATCGTACGCGAGAAAGAGATGCTAGCGGTCGTACATGCATTTAAGACGTGACGGTGCTACCTTGAATAGCGCCGATGCACCATACGCACCGGTCACCATGTGCTGAAACATTTGAAGACGCAGCCAAATCCCAGTCGACGTCAAACCAGATGGATGGAGTTCCTCGAATCTGGGTTCGACTACAATATTGAGTACAAACCAGGAAAACCAACCCAGCGGACGCGCTCAACCACCGACGAGATCTGATGGCTGAGGCAGCAATGCTATAGCTACAATAAGATCCATATCTGAAGCAGTTGTTCACACAAGGCTACGAACAGCATGGCAGACACAACAAGGTGATATTTGGGAACAAAGCACCCTATTGGAGGCGACGATTCACTTGCCTCCTGGTTGTCCCCCCGAACGAAGAAATCTGCCGCATGTTGCTCGAGGAGTGCCACGACACAGGACAAGGCGGACATTTTGAAGAAGACAAGACGCTGAAAAAGCTGGAAAAGTACTACTGGTGGGAGAAGATGCAATCTCGCCTGGCCAACTTCTGCAAATTCTGCGACATGTGTGAGCGACAAAAATCTCGTGGCACACGACCATCCGGACTTCTGCAATCGCTCCTTATTCCGACGGAACCATGGACTCACATCTCCATAGACTTGGTCACACGATTACCAGTCACACCCGAGGGATATGACGCAATCCTCGTGGTTTTCGACAGATTTTCCAAAATGTCTCATTTTATTCCGACTACGACCACCCAAAGGAACAGCGTGACTGTTTTTAAACAACATCGTGCGGCTAAACGGCGTGCCAAGGACCATCATGAGCGATAGGGACGGTCAATTTACCAGCCGTTTCCGGCGCGAACTAATGACTCGCTACGGCAGTCGGATCCAGATTTCCATGGAATTCCACCCTCAAACCGACGGCCAAACTGAGTGGACTAATTAGACGCTCAAACAAATCCTCCGAACATTATGCGAACCCCATGGTGCAAAAAGTGGAGACCGTTGAAATCGCATATAATTCAGCAATCTCCACCGTAACATGTAAAACTCCCTTTGAATTGGAGTATGGAAAACTTCCCGCCAGACCAATAATTATAAATTGTTGCTAATTATAAATTACTCAAGTGTCTCAAATCCTAAATCATGTTGCACCTCGTAGCTTCTACATGTTCACCATCTACGCTCCGTTTGGCATAACTCTTGGTATCAGAGCGAGCGCAGCATTGTTGGAGAGGCATTCGAATACTTTACTCATCTGGGGGCCTACATTGCACAAGCCTTCAGCACATCTCCCATGTCAAGACTTCGTAGACTTTGCGACGACGAGGTGAGGCAAGTGAGCGCAACCGACGACCAACAGCGGGTCTTCTGCGATGACTTTGGCGATGGAGAAGAACGTGCCTATGCACGTGAAGCCTGAAGCAACAACGAATCCTAGCGTGGCATGCTATGTGGCAACTGGACCAACCCCTACGGCTTCGACGGCCAATCTTGTCGCGGACCCAACAGCGGTAAACCATCCGTCCATACTAACAGCCTCAAGGACGACAGCAGGGAGGTGGCACTGGACGACAGGCGCGGATCAACAAGGAACTGGCAAACCCAATCTCTGCACACGAGGGGATCAACATCCACCTGCTCAAATAGCTCAACGTCGCAATGGAGGCTCTTCGCAACGCAAATGCACGAAATGCGGTGCTCGTCGAGAGAAATTCCCAACTCTTGAGCGAACCCAAAATTCGTCCGGCTCCACCAGAACTGTTTGATCCTGCAAACTCAAAGGGACCAACGGTTTGGATGTAGCGGACGAGTTTGGAGGTGCACTTCACTTCTGCTGGGATCAACGACGACCCAAAGAAAATTGACCTAGCAGTCACGTTTTTTGGCGGCATGGCACTTAGTTGGTGGTCCAATCTGAAGACCATCCAAAGACAGCAGGAGACGGGTGGAGGATCATCAACAGCCAACGGCACCCGTCTTACATCGCCGACCGCAGGTGTTCTACCCTTGGAGCACATCAACACAAAGTGGCAAGGCGCGCTGACGCCACCAACCGACAGGAAATAATTCTCCCGCGCGATGCTCGCACATTTTGGACAACTTAACAAAAAGTCTGATGCACTATAAATACTTCAGCGTCTTTGTCAGCACTCTTGCGTGGCACAGTACACACAGAGTTTCCATGGGATCATCACTAAAGGAGACATCGCCCCCGAAAAACTTTGTTTTCACAACAACAACGGCCTCAAGCGACATATCCGGTGAGAAATCGCCATTTTCGGCATCCAAAACGGCTTGCCACGGATGATTGCAATAGTAGAAAGGATCGATAGTTCCGACTACAACGCTTGGATCCAAGAATCCTATGGCTGGCGACCTCCCAACCACAATTATTGTGGAAACAAAAGAACTAAGTTTGGGGAATCTGCTTCTCTGATGGAAGTGGACGCCATCGACCAGAGAGAAACGCAAACCTGCTTCAACTGCAGAAACGTTGGGCACATCACACGCAACTGTGGGAGCAAGCAGCAGGCCAAAAAGGGGGGGAAGTCATAGAAAAATGAGTCGGGAAATGGCAAAGGGCAAGAGTGAAAGGTGCATCCATCCACACGGAGCGATCTGCGCTGAACGATTGGCCATCTGAACGGCCTACTTTGTCGTAGAGGGTTTCTTAGATCACAAATTTTGACGAGGGGTACGAGGACGACCAACCAGCAATACTGCTAAGAGTCTAGCCTTGAGGATGCAAGCGTCACAGAACGATACCGGCACTATTGGATGTAGGAGTATCACATAGCTTTGTGAGCAACAACATGGTTCATAAATTGGGTTTGCGACCAAACCAGGGCTGTTTGAAGGGAAACCCGTCGATGGGAGGTTGCAAATACGGAGACTCTGACAACCACTGAGACAACAAGTGGGAGATCTACAAGATGTAACGGTCTAGAGGTTTTTTCTAATGAGCGACCACAAAATCATCCTCTGACGAGATTTCCTTTACCGGCACAATCAATAGGTTGACTGGAACAGTGGCAACGTCTACATGGAAATTGAGGGTGCCAAACGACAACTTCCGCTTGTGGGACGGAAGCCGACAGTGGGAGCAGCAGAGTTAGAAGCAGTAGAAGAAGCCGTAGTAGCCGAGAAGCGACAACCTGTGCAACCGATACCACTCAACGTTGCCAAGTACTGTGTACAACAAGGAGCTCATGTGTGGTTCATACATCTCGAGCCAATGGAACAAGCGGAAGTGGTAGTACCTGGCCCATCATCGGTCTCATCGGCCTCATCGGCATCAACAAAGTTCGCAGTGGTACCTGAAGAGTTCGCACCACTCATCCAGGAGTTTGTGAACGTCTTCCCCGACGAACTCCCAAGAACCCTACCTTTTTAACGAGACATCGACCATCACATCGAACTGAAGCTGAGCAGCAGACCTACAGTCTGATGGGCCCATCGGATGAGTGATCACGAATTGACCGAACTAAAAAAAGCAACGTGATGAGATGCTCGGTCAGGGGTTCATCCACCCATCCAAGTCACCATACGCCGCACTAGTAGTATTTGTAAAGAAGAAAACTGGTGAGATGCGGATGTGTGTGGACTATTGAGCGTTGAACGATGCTACCACAAGAACCACTACTCTCTTCCCCAAGCTGACGAGCTTTTCGACCAACTCCGAGGGGCTTAAATTTTCAACAAAATCGACCTACGCAACGGACATCACCAAATACGCATGGCAGATGCTGACATCGAGAAGACGGCATTCCAAACTTGCTACGGTTGTTTCAAGTTCAGGACAATGTCGTTTCGGACTGACGAATTCCTCGGTGACGTTCATGGCGGCAATGGACAACATTTTCTGACCGTACCTCGATGATTTTGTGGTGTTGTACCTTGATGACATCCTGGTGTATAGCCCCACCCCGGAGGAGCACGATGGACATCTCCAAAAAGTTCTCAAAGTTTTACAAGGAGAAGTTTTTTGCAAATCTATCGAAGTTCAACTTTGGTCACCGTTCGATCAAGTTTTTGGACCACGCCATCAACGGTGGACAGATCAGCATAGATCCAAAAAAAAGTAGCAGCAGTCGCTGATTGGCCACCGACCAACGTTTGAGAAATGAAAGTATTCCTTGGCTTCTGCAATTACTGTCGACGTTTCGTACAAAACTACGCCCGAGTGTCACCAACTCTTTTCGACCTCACTCGAAAAGAAAACGAGTGGCGGTGGGGAGACAGCGAACAAGAAGTGTTCACTGATTTGCGGGACGCTATGACCTCTTTGTAAGCCCTATGATTTGCCGATTCAATGGTCGACTACGTCATGGCTACATACACGTCAAAGCGAGCCATCGGCATAGTCCTCCTACAAGACCAAGACAATGGCGAGTAACTGGTCGCCTACATGTCGCGAGGACCAGAACTCAATTATGCCCTACATGAGAAAGAAATCATTGGCGATTGTACATGCATTCACGCCATGCTTGTGTTACGTGGAGTGCCACCGATGCATCGTGCCCAGTGACCAACACGCGTTGAAATATTTCAAAACGCAGCCGAATCTTAGTCGACGTCAAACTCAATTGATGGAGTTTCTTGAATCCGGGTTGGACTACGACATCGAGTACCGGCCCGGCAAAATCAACCTAGCGGACGCACTTAGCCGCTGACCATTTTTAATAGCTGATGTGGCAACACTACAGCTACAGCGAGACCCATATCTCGAGTGGCTGTTCACACAAGGCTACGACCAACACGGCGGATATGACAAGGCAAAAGTGGGGTATGATGCACCTTATTGGCGACGACGCTTCACTCGCCAGGTGGACGTTCCCCCGAACAACAAACTTTGCCGCATGCTGCTCAAAGAGTGCCACGACAAAGGTCCATGTGGACACTTTGGAGAGGAAAAGACGTTGAAGAAGCTGGCAAAAAATACTGGTGGGACAAGATGCAATCCGACGTGGCCAACTTCTGCAAATCCTGCGACACATGCCAGCGACAGAAATCTCGTCCCATGCGGCCACGCGGAATTCTGCAACCACTCCCTATTCGGACGGAACTGTGGGTCGAAATCTCCATGGTATTCGTGTCAGGGTGGCTGGTCACACCCGAGGGATATGGCGTAATCCTTGTGGTTTTCAAACATGCCCAACTTCATCTCGACAACCACCACCGTCACAGCCGAGGGAGCAACACGGCTGTTTCTAAACAATATCGTGCGGCTACACGGTGTACCGAGAACCATCACGAGCGGCAAAGATGGTCAATTCACTAGCCGTTTGTGGCGCGAACTTATGGCTCGCTATGGCAGCATAATTCAACTTTCAACGGGATTTCATCCTCAAACCAATGGACAAACCGAGCGGACCAATGAGACGCTCGAACGGCTTCTCCGAACACTATGCGAACCTCACGGGACGGATTGGGCACAAAAACTCCCGACCGCCGAAATCGCATACAATTCGGCAGTTTCCACCGCAACGGTTAAAACTCCATTTGACGTGGTGTACAACAAACTTCCCGCCACACCAGCCAGACTACAAAGTCGCAGCAACATTCACGCGGTCGACGTTCAACGCTGAGACTTCACCACCATCTCGGAGGAAACACGGCAAATCTTCGCGAAGACACAAGCAGCGATGAAACGAGCACCTGATAGATTTCGTAACAACAACGTTTTCGTCGCTGGAGATAAGGTCCTTCTCAGCTCTGCTAACGTCAAACTCCGCGGAGCAAACTGTTTGAAACTCAAACTCCGATGGTTGGGACCGTTTGAGATCGAGCGCATGCAACCCCTTGTGGTCGCACGACTCAAACTCCTTTTCACTATGCAAGTTCAAAGTGGACGAGGACAGAGTACGTCATCGAGACCTTGTCAAGTGGCACGGCCATGACGCCGCGCATGACAGCTGGGAACCCTACGACAACCTCTGAGACATCGATGACCTAATCAACGGTTATTACTGGCGTCACGGGACCATATCTCTGCGCGCGCCGGGACGTCGGGACTGAAAGGGGGCAAGTGTTACATACCAGACGTACACGAGTCCCTAATCTTTTCGAATAGAATTTTTGTACAAAAACAGCCCATTGCATTGCGAGAAGACGATATTCACTCCGACGGTCGAGGGCAAACCGGCCAACTGCCCCCGCCTTCATGGAATCTTCTCAAACCTCTTGACAACTTCGACCACTCTCGCAAATGTACGTCAGAATATCGGGACCTTTCGGTCGAATTCTTGACGCACCGAGACAAATTTGGATTCATAAAGATGCACCTGACAACTTTACCGTTGATTCTCGAAGTCCCCCGATTCTTGGCGGACCTTCTCGAATCCGACCACTCACGACGCGACTCCGCACGCGTCGCTCGACAATCAACCCAACGACCCCGACTATGCCTCATTCGCAACTTGAGACTTGTGTATATATGTTCGGTCATTTCGACACTTGTCATCAAGGTACATTTACTGTTAATCATAAATTGCTCAAGTGTCCCAAATTGCAAATCATGTTCGGCCTTGCAACTTCTACCTGTTCACCATCTAATCTCCGTTCGGCATAACAATCATGAGCCACTTATGTTCCGCTCAGCGTAACACTGTATATGCGCTCCATATGTCCGACACTTATAAAAGTGCATCTAATGGTTGATAAACAATGTTTAATTTTCCTCACTCTGTGAATTCTCTTATGCTCCACACCTCATCCTGATGAATCATGCACTTTCTGCTCGGTGTAACGTGGGATGTAACAGAATGTTACTTCTTCTTAGACAACTTGTTAGATTAGTTTTATGCCGTAAAAGCCTGACCTCATTTGTTTTTTCTCATAATGCTGCCGACTAGCCTCTCATGAACCGCCATCCTTCCGCCTCCGTTCTGCCTCTAGTCCTGCGTCGTCTTGGCATCCGCTGACTTGTCCTCTACACCGGACTCTGCCCCTCACGTCGATTCCATCGTCTCCTTTTCAGTCATTATTCCCTCTCCTCTTCTCGCCTCTCTTCCTTTCTCCTCTTCTTCTCCTCTCCTGCCCTCTTCCCTGCCTTCCTCTCCTCTCTTCTCCTCACCTCACCTCACCTCACCTCACCTCACCTCAC
>SZWC01021556.1:23467-33849 GCA_023375785.1 Penium margaritaceum | reverse complement strand
GCACCATCTGCTTCCCTGGCTGCCTCTGCTGCGGCAGCCACAGCAACCGCTCCGTCCGATCCTCTGCCATCATCTTTGGGGCTTATGCTGGTCACCGAGCGGACAGCTGGCCGCTGCCAGCTTGCACTCCCACGCCATGGCGCAACGCGGCAGCGTGCACGCAGCATGCTGGAAAGCACAGTGGACAGCACAGTGGGCAGCACAGTGGGCTGCTGCTGATCCTGCCGCTGCTGCTGCTGCTGCCGCCGCTACTGTCGTTATCGGATGATGCTGGTGCTGATACCGCCTGAAAATCCTGTCGAAGGTCCTGCTCCTGTTGCTCCAGTTCCTCCGGCAGATGCTCTTGTTACCATCAACCTCGCTGGTGCCGCTGCTGCTGCTGCTGATTCTGCTGCTGCCGCCGCCGAAGCTGCTGTTGCTGGCGACGATGCTGCTTTTGCAGCTGCTCCTGCGACAGCAAACGCTTCTGATCCTGCTGACGATGCTGACAGTGCTAGGCCCTACCTATTCCGAAGGTGCAGGGTCTGGGCCGGTGCGTACGCCGATGCTGTTGCTGTCCTGCCACGTTGGCCAAGCCTCTGCCCAGATGGGCCAACGCCCAGCCACAATTGACCAGCGCACGCCTGATCCGCACATCCGATTTTGAAATTCATTCCAGGAATTCGCCAACGGCAGCGTTCGCGAGACTTTCTGCGACATCTCGGCATTGCTGCGATTGCGCCAATGTCTGAAATATACCGTCTTTGAATTATAAGATTCTGGTTCTACGTAACAACAGCTGATAATCTGCTCAAGGATGTCTGGGATGAAATTCTCGGGCCTTGAACCGACACTCCGATTTTAATTTTGATTGTGTCGGGGGCAAGACGCGGCATGACAAAGTCTTCCGCGCGCACCCACAACCTTTGTCGAATCCGCCAAAAAGAGTGACGGAAAAACCAAGAATCACATGAGAAGCGCCAATTTCAAAAGTTTTTGAGGTGATTTTATCCTATGTGCCATCGTTCCCACAATTTGGGTAACGTCTTATTGTCGGAAATAACTAGAATAAGACAAAACTCTTGTGATGGTGATTCCAATAAAAAAAGTAATTTAGATTAGAATTTTACGAAATCTTCAACAACATCTACGCTATCGAAGACACTCTTCTTGCCGACGGCACGGCAAAAAATTCCAGCTGCATACAAGCCGTTGGGGGTGCGAGTCAGCCGTCAAAGTCGATGCACCCTTGGGGACTAGCAACGACTCGCTTTGATGGGCGAGTCGCTACAGCCTACCTTAGCATGGCCTCCAATGAATAAGGAAATGTGTCCATCAAACTCGAACAACCAAACCCGCGAGTTTGAAGGAGTACAACGTGATCCCTTGCTCATTCAAACCAATTCCCTCCAAGTCAAAGAATCATCCAAAAATCATAGTTTAAGAGGAAAACCGTGGAAACCATAAAACTAAAATCAAAATCGAAGCACCGGTTCGAGGCCTAGGTGTTGTACAAATTGTAACATTGAGCGGACGTCCAGGGTTCACATGGATAAGGTGAGTAGCAAAGGATGATTCGAGGAAGGGAAAACCTTCATAAGTTGTAACTAGTGATTAGTATTCTTCGTGGACAAGAAATCCAAACACCAAAACAATTTGGAATCATCTTTGCAACGTATTCAAGTGGACCGTCTGTACGTGAGGGAAATTTCCTTTTGTCTTTTGAGTTTCAAGTAATTGACACTTCTACCATCAACTTGACATACTCCGTTTTTTTTCTTCATCGCTCCAAAAAGCACCTATTATGCATTAAAAAATCTTCTGGTTACTTATTGCCTTAACTAAATAGGATGTGGTCAAGGTGTCTAATGGTGTACGGATTAAATAGGGTCAAAAAATAAGATGAAATGGGACACAACACTTGTTTTAAGCAGAAAGCTTTAAATAGGGTTCACTAGCCAATTCTCTCAAAGTATTACATTTTTTTGGTATGTTTAATGTTGAATTCATGAATAGATATCTCAATTTTCACTTTTGCGTGTTCCCTCTTGCTCTTATGAAAGCCTTACACAACAAAGACAGTTTTTATGTCCGTGGTGACATAGTAGGAACATTGAGGTCAAACTTAAGCTTTCATTCTGATTTTAATCCAAGGTAACTTTCAATTTGCAGTAGTTCCACAAAGCTAGTAGGAGGATACAATCACTGAACAGAAAGAAAAAAAAAATATTTGGATTTTGATTCCAAAACTGTGATTTAACAATATTTCAAAAGTTTGCAACCTCTCTAGAACCAACTACGGCACCGCGTCCCGCTCACCAATCCTCAATTCAAAACCAAAATCAAAGCTTTGGGTCACCCGCAATGGCCCCACAAACTACCCCAATCTTCCTATCTTAGGCCTTGTTCTGCCCCCTCTCCCTCCTCCCTTATGCCCGTCTATACTCCTCCACCTCTCCTCTCCCATCCCCTTTCCTGAAGTCTGTTCTTTGTCAAAGGAGGCTGGAGGAAAGGCATGAAGGGAATGCCAACTATCGTCATCGGTGTGGTAGTCTAGTAGTGTGTCCGCAAATCCGGACCCATGCCTTTAAAGAATGGCATTCCAATTGTTGTCATCTAGTGCTTCTATAGAGCGATGTGCGTCTTTGTGCAACCATTTGGAAGACCAGATGCTTGCAACATGGCATGCATGCACACTCACGTGCGCACACACACCCAACGTGATTGTTCGAAGAGAGCATTGCTAGATTCATAATGAATCATGGAAAGAAATCACACACGCACAATATGATCATTCTAATTGAGACAACCAAAGTTGTACTAAGTCATGGGGGACAAATCACAAATAGATGCACACGCACATGTGTACACACACGCACATCCATCTACTCATGCATGCGCGCATACTCGCACGCAAGCACGCATACATACATGCACCTACATGAGGTTGAACATAGGTCGCCACGTTTGCTGAGACACTCTTCCTAATGAAGTGCATTCGCCCCAAATATAAAAACTTTTCTGAATGAAATGACCATCCATAGTTTTCGCGCAAAAACGAAATCACACTAACTCCCAAGGGCCTATAACGTGCCTTCATTTCATCCCATACCATAGCTGTGCACTAACCATTGCTCACAACATAATGAATTACTTCCTCTACGTTTTGTGTTGCTCTAACACACTTCTTCTGCATGCGTCCCACGCCCCACAACTCCCAAGGCTAACATGCCTCTCGGGCAACCTTTGCTACCAAACCATGTGCTTTTTTTGTTGCCCCTACAATTGCACTGGCGAGCACACCAAGTGCTTTTGCGGCAACCCTTGCTATTGTAATAACATCCGCAGCATTTTTCCCCTAGCTATTTTTGCTATGGTAGATTATGTAACCACATTGTCCATTTTATGCAATCATACTGAAGGGTGATGCTTGTCATTAGCAGCCCAACAGGCCCAACACTTTGTTGGTTCTAACTTCCAATCCCACGCCACCATAGTGTGTACGTAACATGATGGATGTGAGATTGTGCATAAAAAAAATGGACAGCAGAGTGGACAACATAATGGATAGCATAGTACTTTGATACTGATCTTATTGCTACTACACCCCCACTATTGTTATCAAATGACGCCCGTATCACTACCACCTCAAAATTGTAAAACGGTGCTGCTCTTATTAGTGAAGATTGTCCGGCACATACTCTTGCTAACATCAACGTTCATACTACTATTTTTGTTGTTTTTACAACTTCTTTTACGAAAATTACCAAACCCATTCTTTTTGCTGGCATTGTTGCCTTTGTAGCTGCTCTTCTCACAATGGATGTAGGTGACAGTTTTGATACTACGAATACCTCCATACTTCAACGGTTGAATATTTTGGCCGGTACACACGCCCATGCTATTTGTGTCTATCCACTTTGGCCAACGCTATGGAACTTCCTTAAAAGGCCAACGCATAACAATGGTGGAAAATGGATGCCTCATCCACACATTTGGTTTTGAAATTCATTCCCATTGCCATAGGCGATGACGTGCTTGTAGTATAAGATGCTTTCCACATCATCTCCGCAAAGTCGCAATTGATTCAATGATGTCTAGTATGTCCTCTAAGTGTGAACAAAATTGTTTTAGAAATTAAAAGTCTAAGCATAATACAATTTTTGACCATCACGGAAATGTTGGTGCTTAAAATGTGAGAGCTGAGAATTGAAACGTGATTTAGGGAGGAGCAAACAAGAATACTTTGTGACTTTTAAACTTAATACTTTGTTGAGAAGTTATCCAACTACCATAGTTCCTCCTATCCTTTTAGCTTTCCAACTCATCCCTTATGAACCACGAATGTTTTGCTCGACAGAACACTTGGCAAAAAGGAAAATGGAGTCAGTGAAGAAGCCAACACATTAACTACAAGGCCACAACCTTGCACAAGTCCTTCATGCATCTTTCCGATCCAAAAGACTCAAAGATCGTGACAGGAATAGTTAACCGAGCAAGCACACTGAACAAAGAAGAATGATGACCACTTTCTATCTTTGCAATGAATGATTACAAACATGTAGTCCAAACCGCTCTATAGGAAAACCAAAAATTAGCGACAAGATTTTATGTAGATATCACAACCGTGGTGACTCTAATGGCTGATGAAGTAATCAAATCCCTCAATCTTGGTGAACCTTTCACGTTTGCCGTTGTCTATTGAGGGCTTACCAGGCGTAATGGGATGCACCACGCGACAAGCTCACATTATTGAAGAGTTTTGCAAAAAAAAAACTCTAAAACATTAAAAGATGTGATTATTTACTCACCACAACTATGAAGGATATCCAAAACACGCCCATGTAACAAGAACCATTCATGAAGAGTAAAATAACTCTCGAATGAACCCAAAAGCTGATCGAGAACTCTAAAATCCTTCAAACCTACAAATTAAGATCAATAACGAGTTTGCATGTGGTTGACAAGTGATGAAAACACTGAATTGTTACATGGTGAACAATAACAACAAGAAAATTGATTTTTTAATCTAGCTTCAACATGACATAACTTTATTTGGTGGTTTGTTGTGGAGACCATCCAATGGTAAGAATAGACCAATGATGCTGAAGAAAATAGATAGAGACCACTCTCCCATCGTTAACAGTTTCAGTGTCATTTCATGATCGGTTTTTTAACGTGGCATCACTCTTTGCATCCACTAAACAATAGGACAGACATCATGCATCATCTCCTCTTCTTCTCCCAAAATCCATGTTAGATATCGAATACATTGTTAAAGCTGAAATGATTCCATGAGCAATCGAGCGTGGACTAGGACACATACATGTTTTTCAAGATCATCATCAACACTAGCCTTGCTCCATGAAAACACGGATTCACTCAAACATTGGCCTCAAGCACGTCACTTTGGGAGTATTTTAAGTAACCTTGTGACCCGTGGATTCACTTTATAAAAACAACAAAAATTATGTGATCCTCATATTCTCCCGCTTCTATGTATTCCAAAACATTTCAAGTGATTCTTCCAATGCGTTGCAAGCTTTCAATTTGAATATTTATTCTCCCACATTAAGGAGGGAGGTTAAGGTGATCCATTATTCTCACTATTTGAAAGTTCAGAAATTTGATTTTAAAGATCATCAGTTGTCTGGAGTGAGACTAAGAGCCACGAAAATCTCTTGGATGCATAGCCTACGACCTGATCAATGATGAGATACCATTCACACAACACTTTTTATTGCACCAATTAGTGCTGAACAAATATCTTCAATGTTTAAGAAACAACAATACAACTTTGTGTAGAAAACATTACAAGGATCATTTTTAGTTGTGGTTCTCCAATGAAATAAAAAGTTACGTACATGAGCATGGACGATGGAAGGTTATCATTCAGAGGGGATATTCAAAGCAATTAACTACTCAGAATCCAATATGACCTTTAATAAACGACTACACCAAATGATTTCTCAAAATAATTACAATGCATGTCATGTTGAGATGAATCTTTATTGCCAAAAACCTCATCTTCAATGGAAATTCATGCCGAGGTTCAATGCAACCAACACCTATAGTAGACATACGAGAAGACATGCCACATTCTATATTCTAAGTGTCACAAGCGCTATCAACATGCAAAGAACAAGAGTGGTTAATTCACAAAGTATAGGAGTAGACATGGTGGGTGCTTCTTGATACGATGCTCTTTTGTGCATGAATCATTAAAATGAACAGGTCACAAGTCATGTGCAAAGCTTTTGTGATTCATATGTTATAATTGGGGTATGAGGAGGATCAACCGACAATAGTGATGTGAATAATAATTTTCATAGACTGTAATAAACACACTCCATGATTGACGTATCAGAAAGTGAATTCACATATCCACGTGTTTTTCATTAATCCTCAACATGGAAGCATGTGATTAGAGCCAACATACACATTCCTTGCCAACATAGAAAATATCATAATCACTTTCATCAAATAATGTACCTTTATTGACAAGCCAATGTTCCCTTTCATGCTAACTTCCCAAAAAAATTTCTTGTACATCGTTTCAAAGGTAATGTGATTGCTTATACATGATGCAACCTTTTTTTTGTACTAGTTTCAGAACTATATGAAAATTGCTAAATAAAGGAGCTTCTTAATGCCTTTGAAACAAAGTTATAGTTTTAAAGATAGATTTTCCCATCAAAACCAAGGGTTGTTTAACAAAAACATATACATGTGCTACTGTTGATTTATTAAGCAAGAGAATTATTCTCACTTTTAATTCAATGTGTGGAAAACATAGCATTGTGAACTTGTTCGATGAGGGTCCAAAACATATTTTCTTACATGGTTTCTCATTTAAACACTATCCAAAAGAAAACCTACAAAGTGTACAATTTGCAACAATGCATGTAAACCATTTAACTTGAATGGCAAGAAGGCTCCCACGCCATTGCTCTGAACACACGTTTGCTCACGAAAAACTAGTTTTTTGGCTTGAGGTTCCACGATGCCCTCATACACTTCATGTGCATGCACCCCACGTCCCACTGCTCCCATTGCTGCGTTTCCTCTTAAGCTACCTCTTCTACTACACCATGTGCTA
This sequence comes from Penium margaritaceum, assembly GCA_023375785.1. NCBI lineage: Eukaryota > Viridiplantae > Streptophyta > Zygnematophyceae > Desmidiales > Peniaceae > Penium > Penium margaritaceum. The sequence continues at coordinate 26,771 of SZWC01021556.1, read as the reverse complement.
CCTAAGATACCCATACTAGCTTAACAACAATCACACCAAATGCTCCCCTTGCCGTCTCTACTATGCTAGCCATAGCACCAAATTTTGCCAATCCCTTACCATTGTCTTTGGGTCTCGTGTTTGTCAGCGGTAACTCAACTAGCTTGACAACGTCCTCGTTCCAACTTCAACTCCCATGCCATGGTAGGACACGGTAGCAGATGAGACACATTGGATAGCATTGTCGACACCATAGTGGATAGTACAGAATGGATATCACACGATAAACAACACACATTGGATAACACAAAGTATACAAAACAATGGAAAACATACTTGGAAGCACACGGTGTAAATATCACACTCAAAACCACACAATGAACAACACATAATATATAGCATATAGTGGACACAACACAATAGCAGCACAAAGTGGACAGTACAAAAAGGATAACACACGGTGGAAAACACACATTAGACAACACAATGGATAGCAGAAAGGAAACAGCACATAGTGCACATCACATGGTGAACGCCATTGTGGACATAACACAACTGATATTACACAATGGATATCACATATTGGACTGCACACAACAGACAAAAGATAATGAATAACTCATAATGGAAAGCACACAGCAGTCAAAACACAATAAACAAAGCAAAATGGAAAGCACATACGGCACAACACACAAGGCAGAACACAAAGTGGATAACACAAAATGGAAAGCATCATGGAAAGATATATTTTAAGTAGATGGCTATAAAACTCGGCCGACTATACACTTGACAAAACATCTACCTCTTGTATAAGTGGTTGGCTCTCCATATAAGTTTGAAGATTCAAAGTTCCAATAACATGGTTGAGCTGCCCATGAGTTGACCCAAGATCATACACCTGAACCATTTGTCTTTGCTGTTGAGAATACCGGTAAGCCTCCAGCTAATAATATTACCACTACGGGTATTGTGATTTCGACTACGGATACTACCGCCGCTACCTTAGTTAATGACTAATGTTGTTGCTTGTACCGATTGAGTATTAAGTCAAAGGTTTTGCCCCTATTAGTGCAATCCCCAAAAAACCTACTCTTGTTTCCATCTATTGTGCTTGTCTTATTGCTATCGCTCACATGGTTGTCACCAAAGCCGTAGCTACTAGAAACGTGGTTGCCTTTATGATTTCTCTTTCTAGAGCAGACGCTAGTTTCCTTGCAAACCTTACTTGCCCCTCCCTACTAAAAAATGGTACGGTCTTGCGCATTGAGCAATGATTTGATTCTAAGTTTTACTATCTAAATGAAAGGTAAGATGCGGTATAACACATTTTTCAATGACATCTCACTAATATTTACAACTTTTGCAACTTTCTTACTCCTCAATCAAACTTATCCCACTCATTGTTACTCATTCTAGCTTCATTCCTACCATGATATTAAAAACTCACTAAATAACCTACTCAATGCTATGAACATTCACGTATGATAACAAGCTAAATGAATCCCAAAATGGACAAAAACAAAGGAATGAACTATATCTAGGCCTTGTCATTGTAACATTCCTTGTGGAATTAGAACCGAGGTTTTAATTACTGTAGTATGGTCGATCGATGGGGCTTTTACCTATTAAAAAAGAAATAATTTATGAAAAAGTGGGATTAAGGGGAAAACAAAGTTGCATCCTCATTAAAGGTCATTTTGATTTATTTTTCTTTATGAAGAGAAACCAAAAACGCCCTTTCAATAATAAGGACCTACTCATGACAACAAAATTAAGATGAATGTGCTGGTTCTCCCCTCTCTTTCGTGTATTTGCCAACGCGATTATACCCCAGCCACCTTAACCAATGTTGAGCAACTTTGACCCCCCTTCGCTAAGATTTTCTATCAAACGCCTTCTTCAAATTGGCACTTATCCGCATACTTATTTCTCATTTGGTTGTTTACCATGGTCATTCTTGCACTTTGTCTTGTCTTTTGAAACAAATTTTGGTGCACATCCCCAATTTTTTCAATGATGCCCCGTCAAAATATGAAGTCATAATAGATAATTTCAATCTATTCTAGAATCTTCTTTTTTTTTCTACTTTCATAAAAATTCTCAAAGACTTGGCTCTAGTAAAAAAGTCTGAATTGAAAAATGTTTTGGGCGAATTTTCACATTTCACAAAGATGTATTCATCAAGAAAAAGAAAACACAATATTTTCTTGCACATCCTTGTGCTCCTTCTATGACCCATACTCATTTCTCATCTTCTTGAAGATATAGAATTTCCCTTACCCATAACCTTCGTATGTTCTATTCTTTCTAAAGGCATCATATTACAGTCAATGTGCAAGGTGATTTTTGCTCTCTTCATCGAGAAATAGATTACATAAAAAATGAGTAAGGACTAATTCTACAATCTCTTTTTTAAGGTGTACCATGATGCCATAAATGACACAATTGTTTTCATGCTCTCGTCTAAATGCGTGACAAATGATTAACACTTTCAATTGCAAAAAATCATTGTATGCTAAAAACGTAAAAAAAAAGATTCCAACTCCCACCTCAAGTGCAAGTGCAAGAACTGATACAACCTACACCTGCCTTCATCTTATGTATGTACAATTAGCCATCTTCTTTTGCCTACAATTGTCGAATATTTCATTTGTTTGCCAAATTGTTTCACTCGCGGGCATCATTGAATACATTTATAAAACCCTTCTATTTCTTACTACATTACTGTTCAGTTGAAAGTATAAGATTAAAGTGAAAATTGTTTCTCATTTGAAATAACGTAAATCGAAATACATCAAGTGATAGTGACGTGAAATAATCCTTGATAAGTTGGATTATAATTTCATGCATATCAATTTTGAATAGATGGAGGTATTCTTTAAATTTTGATTGCTTCTATACCCATCTTTGTATTAAGTGGGCCAACAAAAGGATGGAAAATAAGTAAAATGATAGAAAACGCAAGAGAGAAGAGGAAGGGGGCAGAGAGTGACATAACTATATAGAGTACAATGGAAAACATCTAACATGTTGTGGCTTTATCATAGCACAATAGCGGGTGTATCAGAATGGAAGAATATACATTCATGCATTTCATGTAGAACAATCTTGATGCATTCCATTGTGTAAGATCCCCACTCATAATGTCACATTGTAACACAAACAATTCTGTGCATACGACAAGAAATGGCATTGTGGAAGCCATAATGTCCTAGAAATGAGAGAGCAAAATACACACTATTCTTGTCTTCCTTATTGATTTCCATATCTCACTGTATACAAGTCGTAATGTTAAAAAGTCAGTGGTATTTACATGAAATGGCCC
>SZWC01021555.1:15002-27010 GCA_023375785.1 Penium margaritaceum | reverse complement strand
GCAAATGAAGCCGACGTCAGCTGCGGAGGCCGCAGTGGTGACAACGGCAACAGCTCATGCCGTGATCTGTGTGGTGACGTTGGCAGCTGCAGCAACAAGTAGTGTCAAGGATGCAGCCGCGTGAGCGTACGCCTCAGCTGATCTGCCCACATCAGTTTGCGTCAGAGCTCTGCTTGCACAGGCCATGGCTGAGAATGTGGCAGCAGCACCAGCTTCGGCGTCCAGTACAGCACCGACCAAGCTAATGGATCCGGTGTGCACTGGTAGGACTGGGATAACATGGCTCGGCGGTGTAAGTAGCTGCAGGATCAGGAGTGGGGTTGGAGTCAGGTGCAGAAGCAGGATTATGAGCTGGCCCGGTGGCTGCATACCTAGAGAGGGAGAGGGGGACGGTGGGAGGTCATCTGCTGTATACATCTGATGGCCGATCTCACGCTACGCTGCTTCAATCTCCGCTTCCCGCTCACTGGGACAATGTAAGGGATCTAGTATACGCACCCACAGTGGCTTGTTAGAGTCATCGCTTTGCGGGAGTGGATCGAAGGTTCTCCAGTCCTCCCACTCTGCACGCCTTGCCAGGCATGCTGTTGCACGAGGTGAGTCGAGCTCATCGTCGGGAGTTCCATCAAGGGGTGGGGAATCCAGCGTGGCAGGTGAGTCGACTGTAGAGGCAGCCAAATATGCAAGAGGGATGTACACTCCTTGTGGAGAGAGATGTGTCGACTGCTGGAAAGAGAATCAGCAGGGTGCATGCAATAAGAACACTGTAGGCAGATGTCCAGACGAACGGTGGCAAGATGCCAGAAGAGTAGCGGCAGGCGGGGTTGCAAGAAGGCACTGGTTCCGGCAGATGCCGACTGCAAGGGCTGTGGAATGCAGTAGGTGCCACTACCTGTGCACATGAGGTTAGTGTTGGAGCACAAGACGACATAGGTGACAGCATTGCCTTCACAGCTGTGTGACACAAGAGGTCACCCTAGGCGAACGACATAGCCAGACGATGGGCCGGCTCTCCACCCATAAGCCGTAGATCAGAAAAATGTGAGTAGGGATTCTCATCGCTTTGATACCAGAAGTTCCTAGCACGTGTTGCTCATGGTGTTTTGTGAGAACACGACAATGAGCTGGTGAGTGTCGCACGCCATGGATGTGAATCGAGTGTCACAAGAACAGACAAGATTTGGGTGGGGGAGCGAGAGTCTAAGATGCCGGTGAGTGCACACCCACACCGAGCAACCACTCGGGTGATCATGCACCGCCACCCGGGGGTCGAGCCCGACCTCTTGGAATTAACCGAGGGCGGCTTCTCACCAGTGCACGGCCAGAGACCGACACGGTCGCCCCCTAGGGATCAGCACCCGGGATAACATGCAGCTCCCCCAAAACACTCATAGGCAACCAAGCATGATGCAGGGAGAATGTACGAGTCCTAGCATCTACCACATCCTAACAAGATTGTCAGATCTGAGCCATGCTTTTGCGAGAGGGCACTCTTGGGTAGCTTGATGACTGCTTGATGAGCCTGGTGATAGCAGCGAGAGCGCTCTTGGGCAACAGCTCCCAGGTGTAGCTATGATCACTCAACCTTTACAGGGGTGTGTGTGCATGGATAGTGAGACAAGAGGGAACATAGATGTGAGTGGCCAAGGAACAGAACAGAACTGGAACAAGTCCCAACCTTCCTGAACTGTTCGATTGTACAAACTCCAAGAGACCAATGGTCAGGATGAGCTGGTGAGTTTGGATTTATACCTCACCGTTGCTAGGATCAATCACAATAGAATCGAGACCTCTTTGCCTCGCTTTTGTGTGGCACAGTACTCAGTTTGTGGTCTGATTGAAATATCATTCACCAACAACAAGACACCAGAGGAGTAGGATCAATATCTCATGACGCTTGTCTCGCATCGTCAACCACTGTCGTTCCAACGTTCGAGTAGATAGTTTTGAGCTGACAGGAGTCCCTGGCGCCACTCAAAAACAAGGCCAAATTTGTGCAGTCGTCCCTTGCTTTGGACGACTCAACGGAAATTCAGATGCATGATTCAAGTTGCAAAAACTGCGTCAGCAAAAGAGTAGAGAATATTTCATGCTTAGATTCTGCAGAATCATTACTGATCTCTGTTTCCATTACAACAATAGCCTCAAGTGTGACATACAACTTATCATCGCAAACCTTTGCATCCATGACGGCTTGCTGCTGATGATAGTGGCAATAAAAAGAATCCACACCGCTGACTACAACGCCCAGATTTAGGAATCAAACAGTTGGCATCTCAAAGCCACAATAATTGTGAAGGAGGGAGCAACCATTTGTCAGAAACCTGGGCATTGACGCTGTCAATCAGAATGATGGATGCCTATGCTAGACCTGCAAAAAGGCAGGACTCATCTTACACAATTGACGCAAGAGGCAGCAGAATTTGAAAAAAAAAGGGGGAAAGTCTCTGAAAAAGGTGGAAAAGCAAGGAAACAGTAGAGGGCAATAGTAGAAGGCGAAGCTCTTCCTCGCTTGAAATATTTTACGCTGACCGATCGTCCATCTAAGGGCTCACAACACCAAAAACGATGGTAGCTGAGATGTTAGAATTTGACAAGAGATATGGGAGGGACCAACGAGCGAGACTATTGAAGGTTGAACCAAGGGGTTGCAAGGGTTACAGAAATGGTACTCGCTTTCCTTAATGGAGGAGGGGGGGCTCACAATTCCATAAGAAAAAGATTGGTTTGGAAGCTAGGTTTGCAAACCTAACTAGGAGTCTTCAAAGGGAAGACGGCTGATGGCCGGTTGCAAATCCGGTTGCAAACCACTCCCACTGTAAATCTGACAACTACAGGAGATAATGTCTTGCAATCTTGTCCGATGAGTAACCATGACATTATCCTTGGGTGAGATTTCCTACACCAACACAATCCGCAAGTGGACTGGTGCAGCAGCATAGTCTATGTGGAAGTTAACGACACTAAGCAACGCGTGCCTTGTTTAGTGAAGGAAGGCATTGCGGCCAGCAGAGGTAGAATTAGCAGAGGAAGCCATGGAAGCAGCAAAATGACATCAACCACAGTGGATATTGTTAAGCATGGCCAAGAGATGTATCCGACAAGTAGCACATGTGTAGCTTAACCACGTGGAACCGGGAGAGGAAGAAGAAATTACGGTAGTTGACTCATCAACCTCATAAGCTTTATCAGCATTGACACCAGCGAAGTTTGTAGCCATACCGGAAGACCTCACACCACTCATTGAGGATTTAGCAAGGGTCTGCCCAGACTAACTCCCACGTGATCTCCCTCCACAATACCTGTAGACCACCGCATCGACCTCCAGCCAGGCAGTCGACCAAGGAAGCTTATTGAATTAGCGGTCACGAGGAAATGGAGCTAAAAGGCCAGCTAGACAAAATGATCGAGCAAGGATTCATTCAGTTGTCCACATCATCCTACGCTGTCCTGGTGCTTCTTGTAAACAATATCACCGGCAAGATGTGTATGTGTATGGATTATCAAGCTTTAAACCATATAATCCCAAAAAAAAAGGACTACTCTCTACCTCGCACCGATGAACTGTTCTGCCAGCCCCAAGGGACAAATCATTTTAGCGAAATGGACCTATAAAGTGGCCACCACCAGATCCGGATGCCTGTCACCGACATTGAGAAAGCAAAAATCTGATTCCGGAATTCTGTCTTGTTTCATAATTCTTTCATGTCATTTGGACTCGCGAATGCTCATGTGACGTTTTTGGCGGTAATCAATAACATTTTTACCATACCTCAAAGCTTTTTTGGGTCGTTAACCTTTTTTTTTTTTTTTAATGTACAGCCTTACCCTGGAGGAGCATAGTGGACATCTCTGAAAGTTCTTAAAAACAACTCTCGACGTGCGACGTTGGTTGCCGTTTGATCAAAGTTTTGGATGACCTCATCGGCGGCGGATGGATCACCATGGACCCAAAGAAAGTGGCTGCAATCTCACTTGAAAGGAAAATGAGTGGAATTGGAAAGACAAAAACGAGGAGCCTTCATTGTTTAATGGAACATTCTGACGTCGGGGTCAGCCCTATGAGTGGCCGATTGAACGTTGGACCTTGTCATGGTTACTGATGCATTCAATCAAGCGATTGGGTTCCTCCAGTACCATGGCTCAGGGGGGAACAACTCGTCGCTTATATGTCACAAAAACTACGCAGGCCCGAACTAAAGTACACGGTGTACAAGAGAGAAATGTTGGAGGTCGTGCATGGGTTCATGAAGTGGCGGTGCTATCTGGAATGCTGAAGTTGTCTCATCCCCACCAATCACCAAGGAGTCAAGTATTTGAATACATAGCCAAATCTGAGCTGTCAAAACACTTGATGGATGAGAGCTCCTCGAGTCCAACTCCAACGATGAAATCGAGTACTAACTGGCAAAAAAATCCAAAAGATGATCTCAGTCAACCCCCTGACCTGATGGCTGAGATCTCGATACTTCAGCTGCAAAGAGACCCCTACATAATGAAGTTGTTCACATGTGGCTACAAACAGCATTGAGGATATAACAACGTAAAATATTGGTATCACACACCCTATTCGTGGTGTCCATTCACTCGCCACCTGAGTGATAAACTTTACGGTATGCTTCTCATGGAGTGCTGCGACACCAATCCAGGTGGGCATAACGGAGACGACAAGACACTCAAGAAACCAGCAGAATATTAATCATGGGACTAGATGCAGAACAATTTGGCGACATTTTACAAATTGTGTGACACCTGTGAGAAAAAAAATATATCTCGTCGCACAAAGCGGCCAGGACTACTCCAACATCTCCTTGCTCCAATGAGGCCATGGATTGACATCAACATGGATTTTGAAACGAGACTTTGCACCACTCCAGAGAGTTATGATGCCATCCTTCTAGTGGTGGACAGGATTTCAAAAATGTCCTAATTCATTCCAAAAACAACCACCGTGTCCGCCGAGGGGACAGTACGAGTGTTTCTAAACAACATCGTGCGCTCTCACAGTGTACCACATACCATCACTAGCTTCAGAGAAGGCCACATTACCAACCGTTTTTGGCACAAACTAACGACACCATTCAGCCAGTCGGATCCAGCTATGAATGGTGTTTTATTCTCAAACTTTCGATCAAACTGAGAGGACCAATCAGACACTTGAACACCTTCTTTGCAAGTTATGCAAGCGCCATGAGACTGATTGGGTGACAAAAGTCCCGACCGCTGAACTTGTATATAATACGGTGACCTCCACCGTAAAGGATAAAATTCCATTCAAAGTGGTCTAGGGCCAATTTTCCACCACACCAGTAGAATTACAAATCCAAATCAATGTTCTTGCTGTTGACATCCACAACCACGACTTCTCTAGAGTCTAGGAGGAAACACGGCAGATCATCACAAAGTGCAAGCGCCATGAGACTGATTGGGTGACAAAACAAACAGGAGACAAAAATCACGGCAACGACATCTTTAGAACTGGCAATCATGTCCTACTCATCTTGGAAAACATAAACTGTGAAAAACCTATTTCAAGAAACTCAAACCCTGGTGGTTGGGACCGTTTGACTGTGAGTGAATGCAACCAAAATCGTTGCTCGACTTCGTCTGCTTGACAGCATGTTGATTCATCTGGCCTTCCACGTCAACAAGATGAAGCACAACAAGGACTCTAGCCAAAGGTTTTCGGAAAAAGATGTCTCTCCTCCACCTCTGATGCAAGTGGATGGAGAGACAGATTACGTAATCAAGGGTATCCTTGGACATCGAAGTCACGGAAAAATGACAGAATATCTTGTCAAGTGGCACAGCTACATCGCCACGCATGACAGTTGGGAACCATATGATAACCTCTGGGACGTTGCTAAACCATTTGACATTTATTACAGGTGTCACCGGCCTACGTCAGCTAACACGTAAGGAAATAATGACTAAAAGGGTGGGATGTGTCACTTACCAGACGCACACAAGTCCTTTGCCTTTGTGAGGGATAATCCTTTCCTTACACAAATGGCCCACTTCGTGACGGGCTCCGGATTTTCACTCCGATAATCAAGGGAAATTTGGCCAACACCTCCGACCTCAGGTGTTCCTTTCTCGGACATTCTGAAACTTTTGAAAACCTCCAAAGAAAGGAAAAGATGTATCTTAAAGCACATCAATCTTTCGGTGAACTTCCAGGATTTGTAGAACTGTGCCTCAAATATCTGGCGCCAATCTCAAAGTCCCATGAATTCTTTGCGGAGCTTCTCAATGTGACCACTCATGACGCAACGCCACACGAATTGCTTGACCTCAAAGACCAAGACCTCCACTGTGCCTCATTTGAGTTCCGTGATTTGTACATATGTAATTGGTAATTCCGGCACTTGTCACTGAAGAAAAACTTACTGTCAATTACATATTACTCAAATGTCCCAACTCCTCACATCAATTTCTTCCACACAACTTTTACCCGTTCACCATCTATGTTTTGTTGGACATAAAAGTACTATTTCCTTACATTTGAATCCCAACGCGTGTCAAATTCCATCATTTGATGCCATCACGTTGAGAGAATGTTAGCCATGTTCTCAAACTGCAAATGTGTTGTTCTGAAACGTTTTTACTATTCCGACCACTTTCCACAATGGTCGACAAAATTTGTCACAATCTCCATTCAGATTTCCATTTCTGGTCAATTTTCTTTTAGGATTCAAGATCTTCATGAATAAGTGACTTGATATTCTTGAAATCCCCCAACTATCTACGATGTTTTCCAAATTTGCCACTTACAACGTAACTTCATACGTGCCATGCTTGCTACAAGCATAACACAGGCAGTTGTGTGTATGTGTGTGCTTGACTGTTTCATCAATTTCATCGATCAAAAGTGTCCCATTCTCCCAGATTGTCTTTAGTTCCAGATGTCATGCTACGTTATGTCATGCATAGCACTTGGTGTCAAAGCACAGCGGTGCTAGCAAGGCAGCCGGCGAATTCACTCCGAAGGTGAGACTTTTGAAGCACATGTTTTGAGATACTTTAGACTCTTGTGAATACTCAAAGCGCAATAAAAAATGTGGCCTATTAGCAGTAGGTGGATACCAAGCTTTTAACTAATGAAAGCATCACAACCACCTCCGCAAGTGTCAAACTCCGCAATTAGGACTGTGCAAAGCGCAAGCCCAAGTGGCTTGGATCATTTGCCATCAAGGAGATGAGAACACCTGTCATTGCCAAGCTTTGCCTTTGAAATCCCCAGTATTCCATGTTTATCTATACAAGTTGGAGGTATAGTTAATCAACCCAAATTCATACACTCCAGAGTCAGTGTATCAATCAATGTATTCCTCTATTCATGGATCTCTCAATATTTATAAACATGAATACATGTGAATGAATTCCACACAAACATTTCTCATCAAACATCAAAAGAATAAAGGTACTCCTATGAAATGGAGAAGTTTTGCTGAACAATCAATGTCCAATTTTTTGTTCACTTCCCAATACACTATTGTGTACACAACTTTGAGGATGAGGTGATTGGTTATACATGACAAGTTGCATTTAGGCCCTAGCAAGAACTTCCCAGATGGAGAGGTATCCCCCCTACCAAATAGCAAGGTTACAGTTCATCACACAAGAGCAAGGAATCCTACAAATCCTGCAAGTCATCAATGCTCTTCTCAAAAGCTATTTCAACCAGCACCGGTCATCAACTGGTAATATGCCAAGACGTCACGACTGTATGTAAGTGTGTTGTTACATCCATGACCCACCCAATCCCCTAAATTCTCAACAGAAGCATTGACTTCTCGATCTTTACGTCATCATGTCAAGAGCATTCTAGCCAATTGCCCCGCCTGCAAGTGCTCCATTCCAAAAATATATACTACAATGGATACTTTCTAGAAGGCTCAACAAAATCATTGCAAATCATATCATTTTTTTGGTACAATTTGATCATTTTCTCAACCACTGTAGCTTTTCAAAGAAGCTCCCTGATGTTATGAGAACCCCCAAATCATGAGCAAGGTTTATAGAATCTACCACTTACAGCACAAAACTACATGCATTGAGCTTTCCAAGCGAAATGCATGTGGTTTGGAATTTGTATGTGTTCAACTCTTTAGCCACTTTTCATCAATGTACACTTCGCCATTTTTCTAGATTACACAAGTGTCCCAATTTCCTGAACTAGTTTTTTACTCCACAACCTCTACCAGTTAACCATATGCATGCTGTTATGCATAACACCAAGAGTGGATTGTGCCAAAAAAAATTGCTAGATGAAATGAACAGGAGTCGATCAGGCCACAAGTAAGGTGGCATTAGACGCTGGATTTTCCACAAGTCCAAAAAGGCTCTCTGGTAGGGACATGAGGTCATTAAAGCAGGAAGTACTCCGCAATGGTCTTTCATGTCAGCAAATAAAGAAAATCATGTAGCGCCATTAATTGAGGAAACGAGTCCAGTGAGCCATTGTAATGGAACAAGCAGGTTTCGAGTCATGGTCTCCTTTTGTCGAAGTTTCAAGTGCACCTTAACGAGCTAACCCATGGCAAGAAGACTTGTAAAGGTGAGTGACACAGATTTTTTGGATCCATGTGCAATTTCTGCAGATAACAGGAGGAGAATGTTTGAGATGCAATGATTGAAGCTTTGCAGGCATAGCAATGCTGGGAAACAGTAATTCCTGAGACCCATTAGCAAACAGGTTACAAATTGAGTTCAGTTCCTTGGAAAATCTTCAGGATTATGGGGAGAGGTATTTGATGCCGGAGGTTGAGCACAGACTTGTATAGCGGTGTCAACAGGTGTGTCAACAATAGTCATCATGGTTGTGTGTTGTCTAGAAAGGGAGATGCAGGACTTGTGGGTATATACAGTAGGGAAAAAATACGATGAAGTTTAGAACATGGAGAAGGGGGAGAGGGATACTAGGAGAAAGAAAACTAAGGGGGTTATTTGATAGAGGCTAGGAAGCATAAACTGCAAGACAGTGCTCCTGTCCCTTTCCTAGATGATGCAGCCTGGCTTGATTATTTGAATTCTCTCTTTGCATTTGAGTCTTTTGCGCAACACGCATAGCTTTGTTTTTCCATGACCCCAATGGCACTTGGATCATCTACTCTGGTGCTAAGCATCACATGGTGTTTTTTTTTCCACCAGGCGTTCAGTATGCTTGGCCTGGTTGCCGACGTCCTAAGTGTCCAAACCGGATCCTACCAGATTCTTCCTATTTGTGCCATGTGTTTTGTCTGTTCCCAGGATCCGTCTGGCGACATCTACGTGACCAATGTGCTATATGTGCTTGGCCTCAAGATCTGCCTTCTTTCCATCACTCCTCTCAACTGCATGAGCATAGATGTCCCGCACTCCCTTGGAGTTGGCACAGTCTCTCTCCGCCCATCTTGTCATGTGATGATGCATGCAGTTTCTAGTGACAAATCATGGTATGAAATTCATAACTCCCCCTTGTCCTCACCCTCATCCTCAAATGGGATGTACATCTTTGTTATGTGTATCCCGTCACCACAGCATACCCACCTCCTGCACCGTTACCTCTGTCTAGTGCAAGCCTCTATTATTCACAGCATGATCCACACGCAGCCTGCGCTTGGCCTTGACATCTCCTTGATGGCCCTAGAAAACCGAGAGCATCAAGTCGCTCGAGCTGAGATGCAACGTTCTTCATACCCTGTCTCCTCTCCCCGGGACTTCCGCCCACTCACAATGGTTTACTCTGACGTGAAAGGTACCTTGCTAGTTCAGTCTTATGTGGAGAAACATCTCTATGCCCACATCCCGAGCGAAGACTACTCTCGTTTCTGGCGGGTTAGCTGCCTACAGAAAAGAGCAACACGGATCCTGTGACTAATGAATGACCTCTCTCTTTCGAACTTGTCTGTGGTGTTCCCTTTTTCCACTTCCGTAAAGACCAAGGCAGTGAGTTTAAGTGAGAGGCAGATGCCTTTTTCAAGTGCTAGGGCATCAGGAATCAGACTTCGGTGTCCTACACTCCCAAGCAGAACGATGTCTCTAAGGCTGCACCATGTTGATGCAGTATGTACAATATGCATTGAGTCTAGTTTATCAGTGGGCTTCTTCTTTGAGGCCATGTCGTGCATGACCTCGTTCCGGAATAATGTCCCCCATGGCATCCTACCTCGTCCCGTTGCACTTCACTTGCATTGGTCCAAGCACCGTGCAGATCTTTGTCTTGTGCATATCTAGGGTTGTGTTCCCAACGTCAGGCTCCCTCATAATCAGTGATCCGGCAAGTTGGCCCCAAGTGGCCGGCTCTGCACCTTTCTATGTGTGTGCACTAAGTCCAAGGCCTGTCAAATCTGGAATGATAATCGAGCTGCAAATCCAACAAGGCCAATGTGGCTTCATTCCATGGTGTGTGCAAGACACTAGTTCAAACCCTATGGCTGCAACTTCTAGTTTTGGAGTACAAGTGTCGTAGTAAACCTCTATTGTGGGTGAGATGTGTTGGTCACGGCTCACCCACCAGTCTGTGAGCAAGGCTTGTCAACGCTTGACAAGCTCTGAGGGAAAAATCCACCCACAAAGTGTAGAACAGGAAGGCAAGGGCTTTGAAGTCCTGGCCCCCGCTAAAACTATGTTAGAATGAGCCAAGCCTTAATGATTCTTTAAAAAATTCGAAGGAGGGTCTTATCTAGGTCTTGAACCATACAACATGCAATATGTCAAGGGATGATTAACGGCTCATGTAGGCTATAAACTAAGAGTTGGCATGGGTTGATGGCGGGGTAGTTCATGAGAAAGAAGAATGGTGTGACCATCTGTAGAGGTTGGCTAGCGCATGTCTCTGAGATTCGCAGAGACATGCGCTAGCCAACGTGGCTCACCATCGACCGCCAAATCCGCATGCACTACACACCTAAGTAAAACTCTGAAAATAACATAGATTACACAAGTTTATCATGGCATCCATTCAGGTACCGCATCATCAAGTTGTGTGACATTGTGTTCTTTTCGGAGCTTTTCCAGCATGACTTCTCTTTTGTCTATAACAAGACCTTTCCGGGCCTATCGTTGCCATTGTGCATAGTAGGTTCCAAGCACAACATTGCTCCCTACTCTCCTGTTTCTAGAGTCCCTAGATCCAGTGCATCACACGTGACAGCTACCTCCGATGCTCCTTCACACACACCTAAATACCCTCATCGTACCAGATTCTTCATCTGGATCTACCTCTCTGGCCCATGACTCCACGGACGAGCCAACTGATTCTGCCTCTATTTCTCCTGACATCCCCCCATCCAGGAAATCAACCCTTTGTCTCTAAATTCAGCTATTCTGGTGGAGTGACCCATTGTATCCCTACCTTTCTGAGCCAGGCGCATCCACTCTTGAACTATTGGTCCAACATACTCATGCACCCCTGCCGGTTGGCTTAGTCTGTGCACGTAAGCACCACCACCATGCCTACAACTTTAGAGTGTCTGGCCGTCCCAGACCAGCATCCTCCATCTCTTGTCCCCTTCTTACTTCATGGTGAGGAGTGATGCAGGAACATGGCCTTGGGTCTGACAGCATTTTCTGTCATCACGGAAAACCTTCATCCTGGATTCGCTTTCAGGTGTGCCCTGATCTCTATGGAGCATCAACATTTTGTCTCTATCGTGCTTCCTAGTCATTGACAGAGACTCAGCACCACTTGTCTATTTACAACCAGGCCATCTTTGTAGGCAGCTGACTCATATAGCCTTCGTGAGGCCAGGCCCGCACTTGATGCTTTCTGGTTGGAAGTAGCCTGCAAGGAGGAACTAGCTGGTATCGACAAACATTCCATATACGCGATACTCGAACCCTCCCAGGCCGCAAGAGGTGCAAGAGGAAGCCAAATATCTCGCTGGACAATCAAGAATCCCGGCTCACAGCCAGGAGCCCGGTCCCACGAGGAGACTTTGACCAGGTCTTAAAAATGGTTGGTTGTTTAACCATTACTGAAACAAGCATAGTTCCTGAGTTTTACACCCCCCTCCCCCCCCCCC
>SZWC01021552.1:19355-29575 GCA_023375785.1 Penium margaritaceum | reverse complement strand
CCCCCCCCCCCCAAAGACGAGAGTGTATTGGCAAAGTGTTGCTTTTCACTGTATTTGGTTTGTGTGATTGTAGAAAAAATAATACAATAATGTGTTTGGGAATGAGAACTTATCTACAGTCGGTAACCGTTGATGTTGAGCGATTGATTATCGTTGTGCAGAAGTCTATGAACAATCGTTATGGCCCATCTGCACATTTTGACAGTTGACGTCGAACGATCGACGGTCTAGATGTACCGCTTGATTATTTTGTGAATGAATCGAGATGACATCAAATCCGTTGCCACGTTGTCGCGAGCCCCCACCAAAGTCGCACAATGTATTTGAACTGTGTTGCGGGACGTGTATCGGACAACATTGATAATTGTGCATTAGTTTATCTTTGTGGATAGTTTGACTTGGGGGTCCACAAGCACCCCCTATGATGCAAGGGAACCTACTGGGCCCCGCTACTACCGGGCCCAGCTTGAGCCCGGGTAAGGAAAATGTTTAAACCCGGAAACCCGGAACGTTACTTGGTTTTGATGTTGATTCTATCATGCTCTGTGTCTAGGAATAAGCGTTTTCATTCGTTACAATGGTATCACATTGAAGGTCTCTATACTCAACTAGGTCTGCTTAAGGGAAGTGTGCAATGAAGTGAGTACCAGTTAACCATGGTGTTTGTTTGGTATTAAAAATTGAACTGGACTCCTTCCACAAAATTTCTTGTGTTTGAGTGTACAAACACACAGTTATGTGTGCGAAAAAACGTTGTCAATGANACTAGGGTACAACTAGGGTGCAACTAGGGCATAGTTAGGGTGAACTAGGACATAATTTTTGCAAAACCTAGGTGCAAGAAGGGCACAAGTGGGGCGCAACTAGGGCACAACTACGACACAACTCGGGTGCAATTAGGGTGCAAGAAGGGTGCAACTAGGAAATAACAAGGGCACAACTAGGACGCAAATAGGGCGTAAGAAGGGCACAAGTAGGGCACAACTGCGGCACACCTTTGGCACAACTTGGGCGTAACTAGGGCGTAAGAATGGTGCAACTAGGGTGCAACTTGGATGTAACTAGGATGAAACTAGGACACACCTAAGAAGCAACTAGTCCACAA
Organism: Penium margaritaceum; assembly: GCA_023375785.1. Lineage (NCBI taxonomy): Eukaryota > Viridiplantae > Streptophyta > Zygnematophyceae > Desmidiales > Peniaceae > Penium > Penium margaritaceum. The sequence goes on along the minus strand of SZWC01021552.1, from coordinate 28,470 downwards.
CTAGGGTACAACAAGGGCACACGAAGGGCACAACTAGGGCGTAACTATAGTGTTGGCCCTTTNTCCACGCCTTCCATGTTGTCCTCCGCACATCTCCTCCTTCCACACACCATAAGACTTCATCCCACATTCACCCTGACACATTGGCACCTTTGATCACTTACAAGTGGTCTTTCCTCCCATCACATCACCCCTCTGACATAGAAATTCCGCGGAACTCCATCACCTCCTCACGGAACACTCCTACTCCGTGGATTTGGCTTCCCCCTAGTGTCCCTGACATGGCAATTCCGTGGGCACACACATGGCCCATTTCCACAGGCCCTCTTCCGCGGATTTGGCTTCCCCCTACACCCCCAAAACAAGCCCATTCCGTAGTCCCATCCATTAGTTACTTTGGAAACACCCTAATTGCAAATTCCATGACTCCGCTAAAGCATAGAACATGACAAATCCGCGGAACCAAGACAGAGACACAGAAATCACGCGGCGGAGGCCCAACACCCTTCCTTCCGCTCTCTTGAGAGTTGTCCAAGGGCCACCCATCCACTTCCGCGGTCACTTGGGCACTCTTCCGCGGTCTTCCCTTGTGTCATGCCAGTCTTGTGGGTGATTCCGCGGAACACCTATTGTCATCTTCGGAGTCCTCAGATTCACTCACGGATTCCATTATGACAAAGTGCTGAGAGCAGGGAGAGAGTGAGGCAAGGTTGTGAGGCAATAAGCTTGATTGACTTAACTCATGTCAACTGAACACAAGTCTGCAAGTCCGAATCCTCCCAACTAATACTGATGCAACTAAGCCCATTATATAGTCCGCTGCACCCTTCCCCGCCGCGTCGCGGCCCCTTTGCATTCACACCCACTACCACCACTACTTTATTCCCATCCGCGAAACAAGTTCCACCATTGCTTCCTCCTTTGCTCGTCGCGCCGCCTCCCGCCACTTCTTAGTCTTTGCGCCTTGTGGTTCCCGCCATTCTTGGTCCGGTTGTCTTCCCGCGTCTTGTACAACACTTCCGCGCCTTGTGTGACCCTTTCCTTTGTCCGCACCACTTGTGCCTCTTGTTCCGTCCTCACACGCCTCTCCTCTAAACACCAAATCCGCGGATACACATGGAGGCCTNGATGCAACTAATCCCATTATATAGTCCGCTACACCCTTCCCCGCTGCGTCGCGGCCTCCTTGCATTCACACCCACTACCACCACTACTTTATTCCCATCCGCAAAGCACGTGCCACCATTGCTTCCTCCTTGCTCGTCGCGTCGCCTCCCGCCACTTCTTGGTCTTCGCGCCTTGTGGTTCCTGCCATTCTTGGCCCAGTTGTCTTCCCGCTTCTTGTACAACACTTCCGCACCTTGTGTGACCCTTTCCTTTGTCCGCACCACTTGTGCCTCTTGTTCCGTCCTCACACGCCTCTCCTCTAAACACCAAATCCGCGGATACACATGGAGGCCTCTTTCTGCACCCCTTTTGTCCACACAAGTGACTCCAACACCATCAGAAATATGGCGAATCCGCGGGTCAACATTATGGCAACTTTCCGCCTCTTCTGCGGCATTGTAACTCGCCTCTTTCTTGTCACTAGCAAGGCAATTCCGCGGGTTAGGCATCCAACACCATTCCGCGGCACTTCCTCCTCACCTTAGCTACAAAACACCTTCCCAAACATGCCCATTCCGCTCCTGACCATCATGGCACTTTCTCACGCTCTCCGCGCACCCAAAACTTGCTCCGATAGCATCCCAAACAACCCAAATCCGCGGCTGAACCTTGCACCATGTTTTGAGGCCTTCTGCGGAACCCCAAATATGAAGCCATTGTTACTGAACAGCCAAGTCCGCGGGTCTACCACCAAGCACAATTTCGGCCTTCCCCGCACCCATAAACAGCCCCACACAAGCCCAGAAAGATGCCAATTCCGCCCCTCCACTATGAGGATCAATCTGTGACTCTCTCCTCTTGCCCAAAGAACACCCCTCACTCGCCTCAACTCCATCGCGGAAGTCCATGACTCGGTCTCCCTCGCGGAAGATTTGCGTGCGCGGAAGATTTCATGTAAACAGTGTTGTCCCACCCTCCTTTTCTCAAGCGAGGTCTCCGAGCTTCTTCTTGCTTCATTAATGGCCATTGGTTGTTCTTGTCTCATGGCAGCAGTCTCGCGGAAAGGAATGCATCCCTCATTGTGCGGGTCTCGTGCGTCACCTCGCGGCTATTCCGCGGTACAAGCACATCCAGCGCACAATGGTTCCTACACTCATCTCACNGAGGTGATCACAACCAAATGACAAACACGCCGCGAGATGACTTCCTTCCAGTTCTCCTTATCAGACAATCAGGTTGCCCTATGCAAATGAAGGTTCAGCCAAGTGACCAGCTCTGTACTTATTGCTCTGCTGCTGCTTGCCATGCAACTCCGCTTCATTCGGCCTCTCTGCCGCTCTGGAACCCTATGCACCAAGGAGTCAGCTCTGCATCTCGTACTCTACTGCACTTCCGGTACTCTTCACCATGGAGCCCCATCAGACTGGTCTTCCAAAGGCCTGCGGTGTAGATCCGCTTGTCGAAGAGCAAGGAACTGTCCACGCTCACCGCACCATAAACAGTGTTGGCCCTTTTTTTGCCGCGCTCGTCATTGTTCCGCGATGTAACTTCACTTCCGTGCCTTCCATGTTGTCCTTCGCACATCTCCTCCTTCCGCACACCACAAGACTTCATCCCATATTCACCCTGACACATTGGCACCTTTGATCACTCACAAGTGGTCTTTCCTTCCATCACATTACCCCTCTGACATAGCAATTCCGCGGAACTCCATCACCCCCTCCCGGAACACCCCTATTCCGCGGATTTGGCTTCCCCCTAGTGTCCCTGACATGGNAACACGCCGCGAGATGACTTCCTTCCAGTTCTCCTTATCAGACAATCAGGTTGCCCTATGCAAATGAAGGTTCAGCCAAGTGACCAGCTCTGTACTTATTGCTCTGCTGCTGCTTGCCATGCAACTCCGCTTCATTCGGCCTCTCTGCCGCTCTGGAACCCTATGCACCAAGGAGTCAGCTCTGCATCTCGTACTCTGCTGCACTTCCGGTACTCTTCACAATGGAGCCCCATCAGACTGGTCTTCCAAAGGCCTGCGGTGTAGATCCGCTTGTCAAAGAGCAAGGAACTGTCCACGCTCACCGCACCATAAACAGTGTTGGCCCTTTTTTTGCCGCGCTCGTCATTGTTCCGCGATGTAACTTCACTTCCGTGCCTTCCATGTTGTCCTTCGCACATCTCCTCCTTTCGCACACCACAAGACTTCATCCCACATTCACCCTGACACATTGGCACCTTTGATCACTCACAAGTGGTCTTTCCTTCCATCACATTACCCCTCTAACATAGCAATTCCGCGGAACTCCATCACCCCCTCCCGGAACACCCCTATTCCGCGGATTTGGCTTCCCCCTAGTGTCCCTGACATGGCAATTCCGCGGGTACACACATGGCCCACTTCTACAGCCCCTATTCCGTGGATTTGGCACCCTCTACACCCNATGCCATTCTTGTGAGTGATTCCGCGGAACATCTATTGTCATCTTCGGAGTCCTCAGATTCACTTGCGGATTCCATGGTGACAGAGTGCTGAGATGAAGGAGAGAATGAGGCAAGGTTGTGCGGTAATGAGCTTGATTAACTCATGTCAACTGAACACAAGTCCACAAGCCCGGATCCCAACTAACACTGATGCAACTAATCCCATTATATAGTCCGCTACACCCTTCCCCGCTGCGTCGCGGCCTCCTTGCATTCACACCCACTACCACCACTACTTTATTCCCATCCGCAAAGCACGTGCCACCATTGCTTCCTCCTTGCTCGTCGCGTCGCCTCCCGCCACTTCTTGGTCTTCGCGCCTTGTGGTTCCTGCCATTCTTGGCCCAGTTGTCTTCCCGCTTCTTGTACAACACTTCCGCACCTTGTGTGACCCTTTCCTTTGTCCGCACCACTTGTGCCTCTTGTTCCGCCTTCACACGCCTCTCCTCTAAATACCAAATCCGCGGATACACATGGAGGCCTCTTTCCGCACCCCTCGTGTCCACACAAGTGACTCTAACACCATCAGAAATGTGGAAAATCCGCGGGTCAACATTATGGCAACTTTTCGCCTCTTCCGCGACATTGTTACTCGTCCCTTTCTTGTTACTAGCAAGGCAATTCCGCGGGTTAGGCATCCAACACCATTCCGCGGAACTTCCTCCTCACCTTAGCCACAAAACACCTTCCCAAATATGCACATTCTGCTCCTGACCATCATGGCACTTTCTCACGCTCTCCGCGCACCCAAAACTTGCTCCGATAGCATCCCAAACAACCCAAATCCGCGGCTGAACCTTGCACCATGTTTTGAGGCCTTCCGCGGACCCCAAAGTCACCCAAATTACCCTCCCAAGGTGCCTAATCCGCAGACACACCCCCTGCCCTTGTTCTGCCTCTTCCGCGGAACCCCAAACATGAAGCCATTGTTACTGAACAGCCAATTCCGCGGGTCTACCACCAAGCACAATTCTGGCCTTCCCCACACCCATAAACAGCCCCACACAAGCCCAGAAAGATGCCCATTCCGCCCCTCCACCATGAGGATCAATCTGTGACTCTCTCCTCTTGCCCAAAGAACACCCCTCACTCACCTTACCTCCATCGTGGAAGTCCATGACTCGGTCTCCCTCGCGGAAGATTTGCGTGCGCGGAAGATTTCATGTAAACATATGGTACAACTAGGGCTTAACTATGCCAAGAAAATGATGCAACTAGGATGGAACCAGGGTGTAAGAACAGCACAAATAGGCTCCAACCAGGATGGAAGAAGGGCACAACTAGGGCAAAACTAGGATGTAACTGTTGTTTTGTGTGTTGTACACGGCTTACGGTGACCCCTCGGCTCATGTCCATTCACATGCAGATCCCTGACATGGCTACAGTGACAGAAGACCGGTGGCCGGACGGGTGCCCAGAAGACTCTCTTCTTCTTCANCCTTGTGTGACCCTTTCCTTTGTCCGCACCACTTGTGCCTCTTGTTCCGTCCTCACACGCCTCTCCTCTAAACACCAAATCCGCGGATACACATGGAGGCCTCTTTCTGCACCCCTTTTGTCCACACAAGTGACTCCAACACCATCAGAAATATGGCGAATCCGCGGGTCAACATTATGGCAACTTTCCGCCTCTTCTGCGGCATTGTAACTCGCCTCTTTCTTGTCACTAGCAAGGCAATTCCGCGGGTTAGGCATCCAACACCATTCCGCGGCACTTCCTCCTCACCTTAGCTACAAAACACCTTCCCAAACATGCCCATTCCGCTCCTGACCATCATGGCACTTTCTCATGCTCTCCGCGCACCCAAAACTTGCTCCGATAGCATCCCAAACAACCCAAATCCGTGGCTGAACCTTGCACCATGCTTTGAGGCCTTCCGCGGACCCCAAAGTCACCCAAATTACCCTCCCAAGGTGCCTAATCCGCAGACACACCCCCTGCCCTTGTTCTGCCTCTTCCGCGGAACCCCAAACATGAAGCCATTGTTACTGAACAGCCAATTCCGCGGGTCTACCACCAAGCACAATTCCGGCCTTCCCCACACCCATAAACAGCCCCACACAAGCCCAGAAAGATGCCCATTCTGCCTCTCCACCATGAGGATCAATCTGTGACTCTCTCCTCTTGCCCAAAGAACACCCCTCACTCGCCTTACCTCCATCGTGGAAGTCCATGACTCGGTCTCCCTCGCGGAAGATTTGCGTGCGCGGAAGATTTCATGTAAACATATGGTACAACTAGGGCTTAACTATGCCAAGAAAATGATGCAACTAGGATGGAACCAGGGTGTAAGAACAGCACAAATAGGCTCCAACCAGGATGGAAGANGTTTTGTGTGTTGTACACGGCTTACGGTGACCCCTCGGCTCATGTCCATTCACATGCAGATCCCTGACATGGCTACAGTGACAGAAGACCGGTGGCCGGACGGGTGCCCAGAAGACTCTCTTCTTCTTCAGATTTGTGCTGTGGGACACATAGGCTTGGAGCCTATCGATGCGGCCGTTCTGGTTCAGATGGCTTGTCATTCTGACGTGTCTGCAGGGAGTTATGCCCAAAACTGTGTTTTTGCCACTGTTTTGTCCTGCCAGAAAAAACACGCCCTTGTGCGCCGCGTGTGTGTGTGTGTGCATCCACTCGGTCAGTGACAATGTTTAAGTTTTCTAGGCCTCAGTTGTCATTTCCTTCTGCAAAGTTCAGTTTTTGCAGCTTATGACACTTTGTCTGTATCCCTAGCCAATCCCTTGTTGTTCTCACCTCCACCTGTGTGTGTTAGTGAGTAAGCTGGCCGGCTTGTGCTACCACGCCAGCGACAACAGTGCTAGGAAGCTTTCCTTCATGGTATCAGAGCAGCAAGCCAGTGCTTGCACAGTTGCGTAGCAGAGGCGCAGCAACCACAGTAGCAGTGAGCGACCGCAGCCGTTGCCTTGAGTAGCAGCAGCAGCGGTGCCCACTCTCTCGGCGACAGGTCCTGGGAGGACCCACCACAACTCCAACCGTTTTTTCTTGAAGACTCCGCGACAGTTCTGCAGCCGTTCCACGGCCATTCCACGGCTGCTCCACATAAAAATCATGGTACTCCGTGGTTACTGGTTCGCGGCAGATCCGCGGTGTTCCGAGGATCCGCGACGTTCCGCCGCGGCAGCTCTGCGGCGGGTCCGGATCACACCGTCGGCGCTCCATGGTGCTCTGCAGCCATGAGTCCGTGGCAGTTCCGCGGCAGTTCCGCGGTCGCCAGTCACGGTAGCTCCACGGTGGTTGCACAACGCACTNGTGCAACCGCGACGGCTGTTCCGAAGCAAGTCCGAGGTGTTACGCGGCAGGCCGCGAGAATTGTCTACCGCGTGTGCACGCAACATTCCGAAGTGCGTCACTCCGCGGTGTTCTGTTGATCCGCGGTATTCAGCCGCGACAGCTCCGCGGCATATCCGCGGTGTTCCGCGGATACGCGACATTCCAAAGCGGCAGATCCGTGACAGATCCGCGGCGTTTCTGCGGATCCGGTGCCGCGGCAGATCTGCAGTGTTCCGTGGATCTGCGATGTTTCGCCGCGGCAACTCTGCGGTGGTCCCTCCGGCAGCACAATTGACAGCACCACCAACAGCATCACCAGCAGCACCACCGGTACTGTCTTGTTAAAACTCTGTCGTCATGCCGAAACTCACCTCCACCAGCGCCGCCACCGACGCAGCTAACGCGGGCAGCTCCATCAGCGGCCAACTCCGGGCGCCACCATCGTCACCACAGCAGCAGCAGCAGCAACAGCAGCAACAGTGGGAACAACAGCAACCGCAGTAGCAACAGCATCAGTAGCCGCCCAGTCCGACGTCCTTGGCGCGCCAAGTGCGCGCGCTGGCGGACCTATAGGCAGAGAGCCGCCAGACTTTGACAAGGCAGGTCACTGACCTGTAGGACCTGGTTAGGGGCCTACTACCCCAGCAGCAGCATGAGCCTGCAGACCCAAGCGAGGACCACCTCGTTCTTGGCGGCAATATTGATGAGGTGGTGGAGACCCTCTCTGACTCTGGAGAGGAAGGTGAGGAGGAGCTACTACGAGCACGTCTCCTCCGCCTAGAGGTGCGCCGCAGAGCGCGTGAGGCAAATGCATCCCTTCAGGGCACGAGCTTCAATGCCGGCTCCAGCCTGGGCCCATCTCGTCGCCCTCTGAGATTTGAGGAGCTGGCTCTGCGGGCCCGCCTGGGCAAGGGGGCCGCCTCCTCTACTCCCGGTCCCACAATGGCTTCGGCTGTCGCTCTGCCGACGGTCAAGCCACCTAAGTGGTTTGAATCGGACCCGCCCGTCTTCCAGATTGGGGACGACTACAAGTCGTGGGAGCCGCGCTTTCGCATGTGGGCCATGAGCGAGGNGTGCAGCCTCCGGCCTGATGAAGGCCGCCCCGGGCTTCACCAAGGACTTCAGTCGTTTTCTTGGCGACCCACTGACCGGCTTGGGAGCGAACCCCTGCGCGGTGTGAGCACTGGCTATCACCCTCTTCCACTCCCTCTGCCAGACTGCTCAGGAGTCCGCAGCTGACTACTGGCGCAAGGCGATCCAGCTGCACGAGGACTTGGGAGACAATGCTCCTACACAGTACTCCGCCATCTAGATCATCCTCTACGGCATCCACCCTGACTACCTGTGCGTCTTCAACAACTTTGACCAGACTCTGCTGCGAGACATGGGGAGTGACGGGACCCTACTACGCTGGGCCACAATCCACTTCCTAGAGGTTGCCGGCATGGACCCAGCGAACCGCGCTCGCCGTATCACCGCTTCAGCTGCAGTTGCCACCGCGTCGTCCTCCCTACAGTCTATAGCGACAGTGGCACCAGCTCAGGTAAAGAAGGGTTGCAGATCATCAGCCAGTGTCTCCAGCGGTGGGACCAGCAGCTGCACCGGCGAGAGCAGTATCAGCCGCAACAGCAGCGGTGGGAGCGGTAGCAGTAGCGGTGGCAGCAACAGCAGCAGNTTCCACGGCTGCTCCACATAAAAATCATGGTACTCCGTGGTTACTGGTTCGCGGCAGATCCGCGGTGTTCCGAGGATCCGCGACGTTCCGCCGCGGCAGCTCTGCGGCGGGTCCGGATCACACCGTCGGCGCTCCATGGTGCTCTGCAGCCATGAGTCCGTGGCAGTTCCGCGGCAGTTCCGCGGTCGCCAGTCACGGTAGCTCCACGGTGGTTGCACAACGCACTGAAGGAGGTGCCCCAGTTCACGGCACCCCGCTGTGTTCCGCATTGGTGCAACCGCGACGGCTGTTCCGAAGCAAGTCCGAGGTGTTACGCGGCAGGCCGCGAGAATTGTCTACCGCGTGTGCACGCAACATTCCGAAGTGCGTCACTCCGCGGTGTTCTGTTGATCCGCGGTATTCAGCCGCGACAGCTCCGCGGCATATCCGCGGTGTTCCGCGGATACGCGACATTCCAAAGCGGCAGATCCGTGACAGATCCGCGGCGTTTCTGCGGATCCGGTGCCGCGGCAGATCTGCAGTGTTCCGTGGATCTGCGATGTTTCGCCGCGGCAACTCTG
>SZWC01021551.1:33737-45881 GCA_023375785.1 Penium margaritaceum | reverse complement strand
GGATATCAAGAAGACAGCACTATGCACCACATACAGGAACTTCAAGTTCAAGGTTATGCCGTCAGAATCACAAGAGGCCCTGTAGCATTCATGGTGGCAATGAAAAACACATTCCGTCTCTACCTTAAAGACTTTGTCATTGTGTGCCTCAACCACATCTTGGTGTACAATGGCACCCCGGTGGAGCACAATGGACATCTTGAAAACATGATGGAAGTCTTAGCTTCTTTTTTTCCGACCGCGTGGTAGCACAGAAGAGCATATTTGTTTCTAAAACTCTCTAAGTGTGACTTTGGTTGCCGTTTGATCGATATTCTGGGCCACATCATTGGCGGCGGGTAAATCACCATGGAGCCAAAAAAGGCATAGGCGGTCTCCGACTGGCCAATGTCCAGAATTGTTTGGGACATATTTCTGGGCTTCTACAACTACTACCGTCAATTGGTAAAGGATTACGCTTGGGTGTGAGTGCCTCTCTCCGATCCCACAAAAAACCACCGAGAGGAATTGAAGTGACAGAAAACAAGAAGTATTTGACTCTTTGAGGAATACTTTGACCTCAGTGCCATCCCTACAATTGGCTGATCCAACCATGGGCCACATCATGGCCACCGAGGCTTCCGATCAAGCCACCGGAGCTGTCTCCTCCAAAAGAACGACGTTGAAGAACGACCAGTCACGTAAATGTTGAGAAAATGGTGCGGGTCGGAGCTCAAATACACACTTAATGAAAACAAAATGATTACAGTCACACATGCGTTAAAACCATGGTGGTGCTACCAGGAGTATTGACGATGCATCATCCGCACTGAGCACCACATGCTAAAAAATCTCAAGACTCAGTCATCAACAAACTCAATGGATGGAGTTCCTTGAGTCCAACTTTGACTACGAAATCCTCTACCGGCTTGGAAAACTAGTCTGGCAATATTTTGAATCGGCTACCAGACTTCATGGTCAAAATCAACACGTTGCTCATCAAGAAAGACATGTACCTTGTAAAGCTATCCGTGAACGGATCCGAGGAGTTTGGTGGGTATGAAGAAACCAAGTCCTGGTTCAACGACCAATTAGGGCGATGATGATTCACTTGCTAAGTTGTTGTTCTACCCAGACAAAGAGCTACAAAGAAGGCTACTGGAGGAATGCATTACTCGAGCAGCCTTCTGGATGAATGCATTCCTCCAGTAGCCTTCTGGTCCAGGTGGACATTTCGGCGAGGACAAAATACTCAAGATGTCAAAGTAATTCTGGTGGGATGATATGTTAACTGACCTGTCAGCATTCTAAAATCATGTCACATCTGTCAGAGACAAAAACCTTGTCGCACGGGGCCACCCGGTCTACTCCAACCCCTAAGTTTACCGACAAAACCATGGGCCGACTGATGAAGATTTGCCCCTGTGCATGCCCAAGTGCAGCGCCGGGAGGCTCTGACAAGCCACCAGAGAGAGGAAAATCCTCACAGTTGAATCAAGCGTCTCAAGGATTGCTTGGATCCTGAATTTGAGGTTGACGAGTTGATGAATACGATAGAAGTTGTCTCATCGGAATTGGAGAAGTAACAAGGGAGATATGGGCTTCCAAAGTTGGGGCGTGTGCAGCGGCTCTGGGAGTCGGTTGCGGTTTGAATGCCGGTGAATAATCGACTAGACCGACAAACAAATGTCCATCTGGGGGTTTCGCTCTGGAAGGGCTGCCGAGGCATCCAGTGAATGATCCGCCGGATGCAAGTGGGGCAGTTTGTTACTGAGGGACTTCGCCAAAATTCTGGTTCAGCGTTTGAAACTCAGTAGTACGTTTTGTTACTCAGGGACTTTGTCAAAATTCCGACTGCAGGTCCGCGAACAGGTTTCGACCCACATCAATCCCTATCACCAAACTTGATGATTAACTCATCAAAACAGACTGCAAAGGCACGAGGGACACTGCCACTACATGTAGGGACATCTGCGCCTCCGGAATGGCGTTTTGATGAGTCCGTGATATGTGACGGCACCTTGGCGGGCAACATGGTGCGTGCCGACAACTGAGCAGCTGGATTGGGGTGTCGTGCTTCGACTGACTTAGCAAAAACTACAATAATTAAAATTTTCCATGATTTGGTGCGTTGGAGAGCTCATGAGTAGCCCTAAAAATGTTAAAATCATGTCCATCTCAAAAAACTAATAAAAAACTACATTTTTCCCTTTCCAAAGTGACTATCTCACAACTGTCTTTCACTCCCAGAAACATAGCATGAGGCAACCAGAAAGCTCACGCTTAGACTCAAAATCCACACCAAAACAGAAATTCTTGAACACCAAGTGCAGACCCCTTGGGGCACATTGGAACTGCCTCCACCTGTCTCCATTTTCTAACAAAAGGGTTATGGGGCCACGACCTTGACCGGTCCAACATCGCTCACATTTTTTTTTGCGGCGGACAGAATTGTTGTCGGGGACAACATCGCCATCACAATTTGAGATCCTAGAGTGAAAGATTACGCAAATGGTACAGAAGGAGACGAAGCCCACCCAAAAGTATGCGGGTGGCCCAGGACTTGGGCTATGCAAGGGGCACTTTGAGCTACACCTCACGCATAAGGGACTGCTGGAGGTCATGAAGGGAAAGGAAGTCCTCGACAAAGTGACGGGGACAAAAGCGCAGATGAAGGCCTTTGCAAAAAAGAACACGGAGGTGCTCATACTGCAGGTGACCGGGACGGCTGAGTTGCAGTAGGGCTACTTCGAGGGCTGCAAGCTTGAGTGGGAATCAAGGAGGGAGATGATGTCATCTCCTTCATGCAGCAGATCAAGTTGCTCGCCTCAAACTACAATAACGTGGGTGGGAAGATTGACATGCAGTTGCAGGCGATGGCCCTCCTCATGGCCATTCCTGACAGTTGGAGCCCTCTCATCACTGACTTGGGAGGATGGACAGAGAACAAGCTCGATTTTGGCGCGGTCACAGAGTACATCCGTAACGAGGCGTAGCAACGGAGCTTTGGGGAGTCCTTGTCTTCCTCATCAGCCCTTGACACCAAAACGTATGGTGGCGGAAGTGGGGGCAATGGAGGTGGCGGAGATGCAGGGGGCAAGAAGGTCGCCAAGAAGAGTGCGTGCCGCATTAGCAGCAAGGAGGGCCACAAGGCCTGTGAGTACACCGAGGAGGCAAAAGTCGGTGGCAAGGATGCCAAAGGCAAGAAGGTGCTTGTCAACGGAACTCAAAACCATTACCTCAAGAAGGCCAACCGATGATGCCTTGACTCCGGAGGGGACGAGCAAACCCAGGTCAAGAAGGTTAGGTTCATCAACTACACCAAGTCTGGCAAATCCATGGTGGTCACGAATAACAAGGTCAACCCGGCAGCTGGCCAAGGAGATGTGGACGTGGAGATTGTGGTTGGTGGGAAGTGGGTGCAGCACGTCATCAAGGACCTGCAGCATGTACCCAGCTTGGCTGACATTCTAAATGTCAACCGCTTGACAAACGAGAAAAATGATGTGCTCTTCAGCTGAAAGGGGACAGTCGTGCGGATGGACGGTGGAGGCAATCCCGTGCTGGAGGCTAAGTGTTAGGGAGGCCTCTACATCTTGGAGACAAAGGTGATCCATGCGGTAAAGCATTCAGCAATCTTGCAGGAACGCACCATAAATCTGACCAAAGGAGATGGAGCTGATCTAGAGCTCTTGCACTCACAACTGGGGCATTCGTCACTCACAGTTGTGTAGGAGATGGTGAAGCGTGAGCTGGCACGTGGCCTTGTCATTGATGGTTTGGAAGAGGCGACAGATGTAGAAAAGAAAAAAATGTGAGCTTTTCATTTTGGGCAAGGTGCGGCGCAAGCCGTTCAACGAGAACACGAATCGCACCTCGGGCGTGCTGGAGGTCATGCACAGCGATGTGTGCGGACCGTTCAAGATGGTTTCAAAAAGCAGCACGCGTTACTTTGTCACCTTCATTGATGACTGGAGCAGAAAACTCTACGTGTACTTCAAGAAGTGGAAAGGCAAGGTCCCCGATCGGCGGAAGGAGTACGTCGCAGCGGTGGAGAGGCAGACTGACCAAAAGGTCAGAGCGCTACAGAGCGATAACTGCGTTGAGTACGTGGGCTAGAGCTGGTGTATGAAGCAGCAGGTTATAAAATAGGAAAAAAATACGATGTGTTTTCCTGAGTCAAATGGTGTGGTAGAGCTTGTGAACCAGATGCTGGTGAACATGTTACAGATTATGTTGGTTTGTGCGGAATTGCTGCAAAGCTTCTGGGTGGAAGCTATGCGTATGGTGAGCTACACCATCAACCTCACTCCTACAATGGTACTGAAGGGGAATAGCGGCTGGAAGACGTCGCAAGAGGTTTGGTGTGGACGCAAGCCAAATGTGGCACACCTGAAAGTGCTTGAGTGCAAGTTTAACACGATGGTGCAGGCTGTGTAGTCGCACGACAGTAAGCTAGAGTCACGAGCAAAGTCTTGCTTCTTCCTTGGCTATGAAAGCAAGCATGAGCCATACCAGCTCTACAAAATGCACAAGGAGGAGGTAATCCGCACCTGAGACGTTGAGTTTGATGAGCAGACTTACCTCAGTAGCAGCGACTTGGGCGTGGTGGACTCTTCAAAGATGGAGGAGAGGTTTGAGCTCCTTGACTACAAGAAGGAGCCGGTGGATGCCAAAGTTGAGGATGCGGCATCAGAGTGTGATGGTGCACCAACAATGGCAGCCAACTCAGTGGACTCTGATGACGATCAATCCGATGAGGAGATCAACCGGAAGGATACAGCGGATGAGGCACCAAGGGTGCCAAGGTGCGCACGTCAGGTGGAGTGCGCATCGGACGTCGATGGGAAATCCACTGGATGCGCCGGCCATTTGGGCGATGTTTCACTGGAGCGGGAGACATCCTTGGGGAGCTGTCCAGTTGATGATTCACCAGAGCATACAAAGTTGGACGGATTACAACAGAGCGACGATGTGCCACCAAAACTGGTGCGCCACAGTGGGAGGTAGCGGAAAGTGGGGAAGCACTTTGACGCAAGCACCACTCGATGGATTGGCATGGCGAGGTACATTCTGGATGCATCAACGGAGCCAACTACCGTGGAAGAGACACTTGCACGGCCCAAAGGGGATCGATGGGACGCAGCCATCAAGCGGGAGCTAGCTTCCATTAAAGAAAATGATGTGTGGGAGCTGGTTGACAAGCAGAAAGATGCCAAGGTCATCAGCTCAAAGTGGGTCCTTAAGACCAAGTTCACAAAGGAATGTGCAGTTGAAAAACACAAGGTGTGGCTGGTGATGACAGGATACAAACAGCGTAAGGACAAGCACTACGATAAGACATTTTCTCCCGTTACCAAGTTCACAAGCTTCCGAGTGATCTTTGTGGTGGCGACCATGAAGGACATGGAGCCCCACCAAATGGAAATAAAGACAGCCTTCTTCAATGACATCTTAGATAAAGAGATCTAATTGGAGGTGTGAGAGGGGGTGGAGGCGCTGGAGGGCAAGGTGTGCAAGATGCAAAAGTCCTTGTACGGGCTAAAACAATGGCCTCGATGCTGGTACCAAAAGATGGAAAGATTCATGGCACAGCTCGGTTTCAATCACTGTGAGTTAGATCACAATGTGTACGTGTGGTGTGATCAGTAGCTCCATTTGATTGTTGCATGCTATGGGAACGGCAGGTGCAAAGGGGAGAATGTTAAAGATTTGCCCTTGTGCATGCCTAACTGTGGCGCTGGGAGGCGCCGGCAAGCCTCCAGAGAGAGGAAAATCCTTGCAGTTGGATCTAGGGGCTTGTGTATTGCTTTGATCCTAAATGGAGGATTTCTTCTCAAAGTTGAGAAGTTTGCAAGTCCAGTGAAAGTTGTTGTATCGGAATTGAACAAGTAATGAGGGAGATATGGGCTTCCAAAGTTGGGGTATGCGTAGTGGCTCCGTGAGTCGGCCCCAGTTTGACTGGCAGTGAATAATTGACTGGACTGAGTAACAAATGTCCATTTGGAGATTTTTCTCTGGAAGGGCTGCCGAGGCGTCCGGTGAATCATCCACTAGATGCCAGTATTGTAGTTTGTTACTGAGGGACTTAGCTTAACTTCTGGCTCAGCGTCCGAAACTCAGAAGTACGTTTTGTTACTTGGGGAATTAGTCCAATTTTCGACTGCAGTTCCGTGAACAGGTTTCGACCCACATCAATCCCCATCACCAAACTTGATGATCAACTCATCAAAACAGACCCCAAAGGTGCAATGGGAACTGCCACTACATGTAGGGAAATCCGCCTCTTCGGAATGGCATTTTGATGGGTCCTTGATGTGTGAGGGTGCCTCGGCTGGTGACGAAGTACGCGCCGCCAACTGAGCGGCTGGTTTGGGGTGCTGCGCTTTGGCTGACGTAGCGGGAGCTACTGTGATCCGAAACGCACACGGTTTGGTGCATTGAATAGATCATGAATGGCCCTACAGATGTTTAGATCATGTTGATCTTCAAGAACGTTTTCAAGATTGCGTTATGCCCTTTGCAAGTGACTGTATCACAACTGTCTTTCACTTCCAGAGACATAGCATGAGGCGACCAGAAAGCTCACGCTTAGACTCAGAATCCACACCAAAACATACATTTGTGAACACCAAGTGCAGACCCATCAGGGAACATTGGAACTGCCTCCACCTGGTGACCGTTTCGTGTCACCAACATCAGCATGGATTTTGTGATGGGACTACCTTCCACTCCCAAGAGGTATGATGCCATCCTCGTCGTGATGGAAAGATTTTCTAAAATGTCACACTTCTTCCTAACGAAGACCACCATCACCGTAGAAGGCATAGCATGGATGTTCCTAAATCAGATCATATGACTGCATGGTGCGCCACGTAGATTTTTCAGGGACAAGGAGGGCCACTTCCATAGCCGTTTTGGGCGCAAATTGATGACGCATAACAGTAGTTGGATCCATGCATGGACAGCATCCTATCCTCAAATTGACGGGCCAACTGAGTCGACCGATCATACACTTCAACAATTTCTGTGCACATTAGATGAGCCGCACAATACTGATTAGATAGCTCAGTTGCTGACTGGAAAACTCAAATACAACTCGTCTATTTCCACCATAAATGGTGAAATCACTTTCAAAATTGTGTACAAAAAACGTTCCGCCACACCGGCTGGATTACAGATTTAGAGCAACATCCCAAGGGTCAACATCCAAAACAGGGACTTCTCAAGCGTTTGGGAGGAAACACGACAGACCCTTGCAAAGAATCTAATTGTTATGAAGTGAGCGGCCAACCAACTTCACAGGAATGATGTGTACAAAAATGTCGATTGCATCCTCACCATGTCAGAGAATATCAAACTCCAAGGGCAGGGCGTTGCTAAGCTCAAACCTTGATGGTCGGGACTATTTGTGATTGAGCAAATGCAGACCCCTGTCGACGTTTTCCTTCACTTTTATGACAACATGATAATACACTCTGTCTAGCGCTTCAGCAGGCTTGGACACTACCGGGAACCCTGTACAAACTTACCTGACAGAGACATTGCACCACCACCTGTTGACATGGTGTGCTCCTTGTCATGAGTAACATTGATCGTACTCCCTGGTTCGACCACTAAGGAGTGGTTGAACACCCGATCTGACTTTAGATTTGGATTTTTCCAGTTGTTCCATGCAAGATCGAGCTTTGAATTTCTCAATTTGAGTGATTATTGAGAAGTTAGCCTGACCCAAAGTTTTAGCAATCATGGTTAGTGATGTTTCCTCCTCACTGTTGCTGCCCGTTTTCCCGCTGTTCCTTGCAATTGGGGCAGTTCTGCTTTTGATGACCCTCCTCACCACAAGCCTAGTACTTGCCTCTTAGTCTCTTGCTTCCCTCTCGCGTCCTGCAGCTTGGCTTTGAGTCCATCCACCTCCATGGGCACAGCCTGAACCAGCTGCTCTACTTGTGGTTGTGTTGCATAGTTGTTTTCACCTGCATTGTAGCTTACTGCATTGATGCTCCTTGCCATCAAAACTAGCTCTGCAACTGTCCGTAAACTGAGCTGCGCAAGTTCACGGTGGACGTTTACCTTCAAGCCACCATGATAGCAGTCATGCACCTCCACATCCGACAGGTCGTCAATCTGTGCCACCAGGACCATGAGGCATGTGTAGTCCTGGATTGATGTGCCTTGCTTGACGTGCTTGATTTCTTCACGTGCCACTTGGCTACTCTTGAGGAGGTCAAAAGGCGCCTGGAGAATTTTGTTTAACTCCTCCCACTTCATGAGATTCTGCGTGCCGAGCTGCACTTCCCATCCCAACGGTCGAATCCACAATGGCTGAAGTCAATGCCCGGTCCCCAGCTCGTCTGGAAACCGAGCTGTATTCCAACAGCACAATGTTGACCACCACTGCAATACCATTCCCCGGAGCAGCGTAGGTGCATACACCAGTCTCGTGACGCCTTCTTCCACGAGAACGCCCAATGCCGTAAACTACTAGTTTACAGTGAAGAGTCACTCCTACACACTGCCCTTCCTGGAATAGTGTTCCAGCTCCTTCGGCTTAGACCACCAAAAGGCAGGTGCGGATACCAATGCGACACCCACTAAGGCACTCCTACCTTGATTGATGTACCTCGCCCCAACCTCCACGCATAACTGCTGGTTTTCCTGGCAGAACCTTTAAAGAGCATGCTGGATCTCCTCTATGAGATAATCCTGGTTGAATGCCACTGTTGAAGATTTGCCCCTCTGCATGCCCAAGTGTAGCGCCGGGAGGCGCCGACGAGCCACCAGAGAGAGGAAAATCCTCGTTGACGGATCTGGGGACTCGAAGATTGCTCGGATCATAAAATGGAGGATTACCCCTGAAAGTTGACGAGTTGCTGAATCCGGTGGAAGTTGTTTCACTGGAATTTGACAAGTAACGAGGGAGATATGGGCTTCCAAAGTTGGGGTGTGCGTGGCGGTTCTGGGAGCCGGCCGCGGTTCGACTTCCGGTGAATAATTGACCGGAGCGAGTAACAAAATGCCATCTGGGGATTTTGCTCCGGAAGGACTGCCGAGGCGTCCGGTGGATGTTCCGCCGGATTTCAGGATTGCAGTTTGTTACTGAGGGACTTAGCCAAAATCCTGGCTCGGAGTCCGAAACTCAGTATCACAGTTTGTTACTCGGGGACTTGGTCAAAAATTCTGACTGGAAGTCCACGAATAGGTTTCGACCCACATCAATCCCCATCACCAAACTCGACGATTAACTCATCGAAACAGACCCCAAAGGTGCAAGGGGCGCCGCCACTACGCATAGGGACATCTGCGCCTCCGGAATGGCATTTTGATGGGTCCTTGATGTGTGAAGGCGCCTCGGCCGGCGACGTGGTGCGCGCCGCCGAGTGAGCGGCTGGTTTGGGGTGCTGCGCATCGACTGACGTAGCGGGAGCTACGGTTATCGAAATCGCGCACGGTTTGGTGCGTTGCAGAGCTCATGACTAGCCCTACAATTGTTTAGATCATGTCCATGTTCAAAAACTAATGCAAAATCATGTTATTCCCTTCGCAAACGTGGCTGTCTCGCAAATGCCTTCGACTCCCAGAAACATAGCGTGAGGCGACCAGAAAGCTCACGCTTAGACTCAGAACCACCCTCAAAACATAGCCGTGAACACACAGTAGACTCGTCGGGCCACGTTGGAACTGCCTCCACCCGGGGGCCGTTTTCTGACAAAGGGTTATGGGCCGACTTCCCTGACCGGTCTGCAATCACTCACGACTTTTGCGGCGGACGGGATTGTCGTCGGGGACGACATCGCCGTCAAGCTCTGAGGTCCCGGAGTTGAAGACTGCGTACATGGCGCAGAAGGAGACACAGCCCATCCAGAAGTATGCACGTGGCCCTGGCTACGGGGTATGGAGGTGGCACTTCGAGTTGCACCTCACGCATAAGGGTCTGCTGGAGGTCATGAAGGAAACGGAAGTTCTCGACGAAGCAATTGCGACGGAAGCGCAAAAGGAGGCCTTTGCAAAGAAGAACACAGAGGCGCTCATGCTGCTGGTGTCCGGGACGACTGAGTCGCAGTGGGGCTACTTCCAGGGCTGCAAGCTGGCAGCCGAAGCTTGGCAAAAACTCTGTGCCATCCATCAATCCAAGTCGCTGGCGAACAAAATCTTCGCAATGAAGCGAATCCTTACAGTGAGAACCGAGGAGGGAGATGATGTCATCACCGCCATGCAGCAGATCGAGTCGCTCGCCTCACAATGCAATGACGTGGGGTGGAAGATCGACATGCAGCTGCAGGCGATGGCCCTCTTCATGGCCCTTCCTGACAGTTGGAGCCCTCTCATTACAGTCTTGGGAGGATGGGCAAAGGACAAGCTCACCTATGGCGCGGTCGCAGAGTACATCCGCAACGAGGCACAGCGACGGAGCTGCGGGGATTCCTCGTCGTTCTCATCGGCCCTCGTCACCAAAATGCGCGGTGGCGGAAGCGGGGCCAAGGGAGGTGGCGGACATGGCGGCGGCAAGAAGGGCGCCAAGAAGGGTGCGTGCGGTAACTGCGGCAAGGAGGGCCATTGGGCCCGTGAGTGCACCGAGGAGGCAAAGGCCGGCAGCAAGGACGCCAAAGGCAAGAAGGCGCTCCTCAACGGCACTCAAAACCACTACCTCAAGAAGGCCAACCGGCGATGCCTTGACTCCGGAGCGGAGGAGCATACCCAGGTCAAGAAGGTCGGGTTCACCAACTATACCAAGTCCAGCAAATCCATGGTGGTCGCGAACGACAAGGTCGAGCTGGCGGCTGGCCAAGGAGACGTGGACATGGAGGTGGTGGTTGGCGGAAAGCGGGTGCAGTGCGTCATCAAGGACGTGCAACACGTACCCGACTTGGCTGATATTCTAAGTGTTAGCCGCCCGGCTGACAAGGGATACGAGGTGCTCTTCAAGAGAAGAGGGGCAGTCGTGCGGAAGGACGGTGGCGGTGAACCCGTGCTGGAGGCTAAGCGCGAGGGAGGCCTCTACATTGTGGAGACCAAGGTGATCCCCGCGGCGACAGATTCAACAGACTTGCAAGAATGCACCGTCAACCTGGCTAAAGGAGAGGGAGCTGATCTGGAGCTCTGGCACCGATGACTGGTGCATTCCTAACTCGCAGTCGTGAAGGAGATGGCAAAGCGCAAGCTGGTACGCGGCATTGTCATCGACTATGCGGAAGAGGCGACAGATGCAGCAGTGCATAAAAAGTGCGAGCTTTGCATCTTGGGCAAGGCGCGGCGCAAACCGTTCAACGAGAACGTGAATCGCGCCTTGGACCTGCTGGAGGTCGTGCACAGCGACGTGTGCGGACCATTCAAGATACCGTCAAAGAGCGTCGCGCGTTACTTTGTCACCTTCATTGATGACTACAGCAGAAAACTCTTTGTGTACTTCATGAAGCGGAAAGGCGAGGTCCTGGACCGGCTGAAGGAGTATGTCGCCGCGGTGGAGAGGCAGACTGACCGGAAGGTCAGAGCGCTACGCAACGACAACGGCAGAGAGTACGTGGGCTGTAGTGGGTGGATGAANAACGTGAATCGCGCCTTGGACCTGCTGGAGGTCGTGCACAGCGACGTGTGCGGACCATTCAAGATACCGTCAAAGAGCGTCGCGCGTTACTTTGTCACCTTCATTGATGACTACAGCAGAAAACTCTTTGTGTACTTCATGAAGCGGAAAGGCGAGGTCCTGGACCGGCTGAAGGAGTATGTCGCCGCGGTGGAGAGGCAGACTGACCGGAAGGTCAGAGCGCTACGCAACGACAACGGCAGAGAGTACGTGGGCTGTAGTGGGTGAATGAAGCAGCAGGGCATAAAATGGCAACAAACTACGCCATATTCGCCTGAGTCAAATGGCGTGGCGGAGCGGGCGAACGAGACGCTGCTGAACATGGTACGGACCATGTTGGTGGATGTAGAATTGCAACGAAGCTTCTAGACGGAGGTTGTGCTTACGGCGAGCTACACCATCAACCTCATTCCCACAGCGGTGGTGAAGGGGAGGAGCGGCTGGAAGACACCGCAGGAGGTTTGGAGCGGGCGCAAGCCAAGTGTGGCACACCTGAAAGTGTTCGGGTGCAAGGCGCACGCGGTGGTGCAGGCTGCGCAGAGGCGTGACAGCAAGCTGGAGCCGCGGGAAAATTCGTATCT
>SZWC01021551.1:27346-33113 GCA_023375785.1 Penium margaritaceum | reverse complement strand
AGCTTCTAGACGGAGGTTGTGCTTACGGCGAGCTACACCATCAACCTCATTCCCACAGCGGTGGTGAAGGGGAGGAGCGGCTGGAAGACACCGCAGGAGGTTTGGAGCGGGCGCAAGCCAAGTGTGGCACACCTGAAAGTGTTCGGGTGCAAGGCGCACGCGGTGGTGCAGGCTGCGCAGAGGCGTGACAGCAAGCTGGAGCCGCGGGAAAATTCGTATCTTTTCCTTGGCTATGAGAGCGTGCATAAGGCGTACCGCCTCTACGACATGCGCAAGGAGGAGGTAATCTGCAGCCAAGACGTCGAGTTCAACGAGCAGCAGAGTTACATCAGCAGCAACGACGTGGGCGTGGTGGACTCTCCAAAGACGGGGGAGTGGTTCCAGCTCCTCGACTACGAGAAGGAGCCGGCGGACGCCGAAGTTGAGGATGCAGCATCAGAGCGCAAAGGTGCACCAGCGGTGGCAGCCGACGCGGAGGACTCCGATGACGATCAAGCTGATGAGCAGATCCACCGGAAGGATCCGGCGGATGAGGTACCTAGGGTGCCGAGGCGCGCACTCATGGCAGAGTGTGCATCGGGCGTCGGTGAAAAATCCACCGGATGTGCCGGTCGTTCAGGCGATGTTTTGCCAGAACGAGAGAGATCCTCGGGGAGCCGTCCGGTTGATGATTCACCAGAGCGTGCTGAGTCAGAGGGACCGCAGCAGAGTGATGATGCGCCACCAAACTACCGCGCCGCAGCTTGAGGCAGCGAAAAGCGGGGAAGCGCTTCGTCGCAAGCACCGGTCGATGGATTGGCATGACGCGGTGCATGCTCGCTGCATCAACGGAGCCGACTACCGTGCAAGAGGCGCTTGCATGGCCTGAAGGGGATCAATGGGACGCAGCCATCAAATTGGAGCTGGCGTCCATCACGGAAAATGGTACGTGGGAGCTGGTTGACAGGCCAAAAGATGCCAAGGTCATCGGCTCAAAGTGGGTCTTTAAGACCACGTTCACAAAGGAGGGTGTGGTTGACAAATACAAGGCGCGGCTGGTGGCAAAGGGTTACGCACAGCGTAAGGGGGAGCACTACTATGAGACATTTGCTCCCGTTACCAAGTTCACAAGCATCCGGGCGATCCTTGCGGTGGCGGCCGCGAAGGACATGGAGCTCCACCAAATGGACGTAAAGATGGCCTTCCTCAATGGCATCATAGAAAAAGAGATCTACATGGAGGTGCCAGTGGGGGTGGAGGCGCCGGAGGGCAAGGTGTGTAAGCTGCGGAAGTCCTTGTATGGGCTAAAACAATCGCCCAGATGCTGGTGCCAACAGATGGACAGCTTCATGGCACAACTCGGCTTCAAGCGATGTGAGGCGAATCACAACGTGTATGTGCGGTGCAACAAACAGCTCCATCAGATCGTTGCACTCTACGTGGATGACCTGATTGCGTGCTCGACGCATTTGCCGAGCCTATCGCAGTTGAAAGAGCAGCTGAGCAGCAGATTCCAGATGTCGGACATGGGGGAGCTGGAGTACTACCTCAGGATGAGCATTACGCGGAACCGGAGGGCGCGCACGCTTGAGCTGGGACAGGCCAAATACGTTGCTGAGGTACTGAAGCGGTACGGCATGGAGGACTGCAAACCAGTTGGCAGTCCAGTGTCCATGACCTGTGAACTGAGTGCGGCAATGGCGCCGCAAACAAAAGAAGAGTGGGAGGATATGGCAGAGGTGCCCTACCAATCGGCGGTGGGCAGCCTCATGTACACCATGGTGGCGACTCGACCAGACTTGGCCTACGCGGTGGGCCAAGTGAGCAAGTACGTGGCCGATCCAGGGCCACTACACTGGCAAGCAGTCAAGTGCATCCTCGGCTACCTGCAGGCAACGCGGCATGCGCGCTTGAGGTTCGACGGCAAGGGGCGGGTGGACCCCTTGCGTCCAGTCTGCTACACGGACGCAGACTATGCTGGCAATGTGGACAAACGGAAGTCCACATCCGGCTACGTGTTCTTCCTCGCTGGTGCAGCGGTCTCGTGGTGCAGCAGAAAGCAAGACTGCGTTGCCACCTCCACAGTGGAAGCAGAGTACATCGCGCTGGCCGAGTCAGTCAAGGAGGCGGTGTGGCTCCGCAGGTTGCTGGGGGAGCTGGGCGTACCGCTACAGGAGTCAACGATGGTGCAAGAGGACAACACCGGCACAATCTCGCTGACCAACAACCCGACGCAGCACAGGAGGACGAAGCACATTGACGTGCATTACCATTACGCACGGGACATGGTTGAAAAGGGGCAGGTGGTGCTGCAGCATTGCAGCACACAAAACATGCTTGCGGATTGCTTGACCAAAGTGCAACGCGTCGACCGGCACGCATTGAGCGTGGCCGGGCTTGGGATGACCAGCTATGATGGCCTGGAGGGCGCAGCGGAAGATGAGTGAGAGCAAGCAGGAGCAGCGGGCATGGCAGGTGCAAGGGGGAGAATGTTGAAGATTTGCCCCTCTGCATGCCCAAGTGTGGCGCTGGGAGGCGCCGACAAGCCGCCAGAGAGAGGAAAATCCTCGTCGACGGATCTGGGGACTCGACGATTACTTGGATCATAAAATGGAGGATTGCCCCTAAAAGTTGACAAGGTGTTGAATCCGGTGGAAGTTGTTTCACCGGATTTGGACAAGTAACGAGGGAGATATGGGCTTCCAAAGTCGGGGTGTGCGCGGCGGTTGTGGGAGCCGGCCGCGGATCGACTTCCGGTGAATAATTGACCGGAGCGAGTAACAAAATGCCATCTGGGGATTTTGCTCCGGAAGGACTGCCAAGGCGTCCGGTGGATGATCCGCCGGATTTCAGGAGTGCAGTTTGTTACTGAGGGACTTAGCCAAAATCCTGGCTCAGAGTCCGAAACTCAGAAGTACAGTTNGACAAGTAACGAGGGAGATATGGGCTTCCAAAGTCGGGGTGTGCGCGGCGGTTGTGGGAGCCGGCCGCGGATCGACTTCCGGTGAATAATTGACCGGAGCGAGTAACAAAATGCCATCTGGGGATTTTGCTCCGGAAGGACTGCCAAGGCGTCCGGTGGATGATCCGCCGGATTTCAGGAGTGCAGTTTGTTACTGAGGGACTTAGCCAAAATCCTGGCTCAGAGTCCGAAACTCAGAAGTACAGTTTGTTACTCGGGGACTTGGTCAAAAAATCCGATTGGAAGTCCGCGAATAGGTTTCGACCCACATCAATCCCCATCACCAAACTCGATGATTAACTCATCGACACAGACCCCAAAGGAGCGAGGGGCGCTGCCACTACGCATAGGGACATCTGCGCCTCCAGAATGGCGTTTTGATGGTTCCTTGATGTGTGAAGGCGCCTCGGCGGGCGACGTGGTGCGCGCCGCTGAGGGAGCGGCTGGTTTGGGGTGCTGCGCTTCGACTGACGTAGCAGGAGCTACAGTTATCCGAATCGCGCACGGTTTGGTGCGTTGGAGAGCTTATGACTAGTCCTACAAACGTTTAGATCATGTCCATGTTCAAAAACTAATGCAAAATTGCGTTATTCCCTTTGCAAAAGGGACTGTCTTGCAAATGCCTTTGACTCCCAGAAACATAGCGTGAGGCGACCAGAAAGCTCACGCTTAGACTCAGAACCACCCTCAAAACATAGCCGTGAACACACAGTAGACCCGTCGGGCCACGTTGAAATTGCCTCCACCCGGGGGCCGTTTTCTGACAGCCCCTACTGCCATTCTTCTGGTTCTGATGAACACACGGACCACTGCAGTTGTAACAGATCTACAGACTCCCTTGGGTCCATACGATGCGGAGCAAACGACCACACTCACCGATACCAAATGTGAACCAAAAGACGCTCTGCATGACGATGACATACGGAGCCCCCGGGATAAACCTTCCGACCCTCAACCCTTTGGAATGTGGGCCAATCCTTAAGATGCCGCACGACCCTCTTCTATGAGCAAGACCTTCGCCTGTGACCAAAGTTTTTCTGCCCAATCAGTTTTGTGAAAGTCACATGAAGTGAAGAGGAGTTTTTCAAGTGTTTGATTGGTCTGCTTGGTTTGCCTGTTGGTTTGAGGATGGAACGCCTTTGATAGCTGGTTCCGAATTCCATAACACATCATCATTGTGTGCTAGAAATGGCAAGTGAAGCATTTGTTTGTTGATGATGATATGTGGAACATCGTGTAGCCACACGATACACTTTAGAAACATTCATGTTACTCCTTCTACGGTGACGGTGGTAATCATCAGAGTAAAGCATCTTGAAAATCTGCCCACCACCATGGCAATGGCATCTTACACCCTTCGGGGTGACAGGTAGTCCTATCCCAAAGTCTATACTAATATTGACCCACTCTAATACAACAGTGAGTTGTAGAGAATTTGTTGTAGCCTTGTGGGATAACAAATTTTGCATAAGGCATGTGTTGTACAACTTTTAAATGTCATCATGTTGGTCTTCATCCAATTCCACTAGCAACGCTAGGCCAGTTTCTTGAGTGTCTTGTCCTTGCCAAAATGTCCACCTAGAGGACTGATGCTGCATTCCTCTAATAGTATTTATCTTAGTTCCTTGCATGGTGGAATGGTGATTTGGCGAGTGAATTGCCATCTCTGGTAGGGTTCATCAAACTAGAAGTTGGTTATGTCATACCATCCAGACCCACGTATGACTTTGCATACAGCCTCATGAGGTAAAAGTCTTGTTTGACAAGAAACATGTTGATCTCGGCCACCAAGTGTGGTTGTCTACTTAGAGCATCCATTGGAATGTTTTTTCCTGGCCAGTATTCGATTTTTTAGTCAAAGTTGGACTCAAGGAACTCCATCCATGGAGCTTTTCAATGGCTCTAATTTGGGTGAGTCTCAGGATGTTTGAGAAAATGGCAGTCTCTGTTGATGCTGCATTGCCGAAACATGTGTACAACTGTGATGTTATAGGTAACATGACCACATCCTTAACACATGCAAAACTGCAAGAATTTTGGTTTTTTGTGCACTGCTTACTTCAGTTTCTTTATCCGCATAATTTGACGACACATATGCAACCAGTTGTCCTCAAACACTGTTGTCTTGGAGGAGAGGGGCTCTTATAGCTTGATCGGACACATTAATGGTCATGACTCAAGCTTAAGTTGGATCAGCCAATCTTAGTGCCGGCGTTGAGATCAGAGGGTTTCAGTTGGGGTAAACTTCACTCTCTCCCCATATCCACCCAATAGTTTTACTAGTGAGATCGGAGAGAGGACCTGATACCTGGGTAGGCTTTTATGAATCATTGGTAGCAGTTACAGAATCCTCAAAACACCTATGCATCCCAAGCTTTGGTTGGTGTTGGCCAATCAATGACCACCTCATTTTTCTTCATAACCATGGTGATCCGCCACGATCCGATGATGTGGCCCAAGGAACTGTAACCAAATTCACGCTTCAAGAGTTTCTTCTAGATTTTTTCGTCTAAAAAATCTCAAGAACATTTTGGGTTATGATTATCTGGGGTGCATCTATACATCGAGATGCTGTCAAGATATGAAAAGAAGGAGTCGTCAAGTTACGGCTGAAAGATGTTGTTCATTGATGCCATTAATATTGTAGGGTCATTTGTGAGACTGAACAGCATGACCTTGAGCTAGAAGTGTGTGTATCTGGTGTGGAACACCATCTTCTTGATGTCCTTATCACATACATGGATCTCATGATAGCCAATGAAATCGTCATTAAAAAAATCCACAGGGTTGGCCAAAAATTTCATGTTCTTGTGTATTTGGGTACCG
>SZWC01021551.1:12346-24846 GCA_023375785.1 Penium margaritaceum | reverse complement strand
CAAGGTGCTACCGTGGACCAGACTCTGGTTCCAGGAAGGTTTGTACAAGGAAAGGAAATGCACTGACAGCCTGCAGTACTGAAGACAACTGCACAATGCACAACTACTCGCTTCCCATAAAAGCGAGGTCCGCCTCCGCTGGACCCTCCTCCTGGCGGAGGAGAGCTCTCTGAGCTCGGTCGACATCCTCCTCCAAAGCTGCGTCTGCTGCCCACTCTGCTGCACGCCGACGGAACTGCTGGGCCTGGGCCTGCTGGAGGGCGACCGCCAGGCGCTGGCTGAGCAGCGCTCGAAGTGGTCGCGCCGTGCCCCCGGAGCCGCCATGTCAGGCGAGACGTCTCTCCGAAGCTGTTGTAGCCCTGCGCAAAACCGCGCCCAAGCCGCGCGATGTGGCGCCGAGGGTCTCCATGGCGGGGAAGATGAAGTTGATCTGGTCCCGGACCGCCTGTTTGTGCCAGTGCGCGTACTTTGCCTCCTTCACCCGGATCGCGTCCTGAAGGGCAACTCCCGGGCGCGTGCGAGACGCCTGTCCCAGGGACGGGCGTTGGGGTCGGTGATGACCACGTCAAGTGCCAACAGATGACCCGTGGCCGCGTCAAGGCAGGTGATATCCGGCCGGCCCCCAGGTATGATCTCCTCCGGCTCCTCCCGAACGCGACCCATGCCGCTCTCTCGCATAATCGCCGCGAGCTCACGAACGACCGCATCGTGGACGGCCTTGGGCCCCCCACCCCACGGACACCGCAGGGCGTGCTGCGGTGCACATGGGTGGAGGCGCACCGCAGCCGGACAGGAGCAAGTCGGCGTGTGGCGGAGGTGCGCGATGGGCAATCCAAGATGGAAGCGGCAGGCAACGCGCCAGTCCTCCGGCGCCATGTAGAGGCGGTCGGCAACGGAGCGGGGGTGCGCCGGTAGCCAGTCTCCACTGTGCTCGCCCTGCACTGCTGCCAGACTGGAGCTGTGGGTGCGCCTCAAGAGGTCTCAAATCTGTTTCGACCGCCGCACAGAGCTCGTCCAAGCGCCAGTTGTGGAGGCTGGAGCTCAAGTCCTGGAAAAGACGGTGGGGGCTACCCTGCTCGCACTCTGCAAGGCCGGGGACCGCTGCTCGGAGGGGCTCCGGGTAGCGCTGAAGCACCTCCTCCCGGAGGTCTGCAAAGGCCCGCGTACCCCATGGTCCCCCGCGTGGGGCCCCTCGCTGCTGCTGCTGCTGCGTCGGCGACTGGTGGCGCGGGTGCTGGGGAAGGCCAGGCAGACGGAGCAGGCGCAGAATAGCGCACCAGGACTGCACACGGCTGCACAGGAAGGACAGCGGGCCCAGGTCCGCCACCGGCGTAACCCCGAGCCCGCCGAGGCGGACCGGAAGACGCGCCTGACGCTCCGCATGGAGGACCGCCTGCCCCTCCCGGTGCGTCTGGATCCCGACCAGGTGGAGCAATCTGCGGAGGCAGAGGCCGATGCGGTCGTCGAAGGACTGGAGGCGATGGATCCACCAGGGAGAGGGAGGGGTGAGGCGGGTAAGATGCTGGAGGCGCTGCGTGACGCACTCCCGGAGGATGCTGAAGGCCGCCTGTGCATCAGGAAGATCAACGAGCGTGTCCAGCGTGGCCTCCACCTGCTGCACCGCCGTGTCCAGCCGGGTCCTGCAGAACTCCGCTGTGCCAATGGGTGCGCCAAGGACCCCCATCCCCTCCACCACTCGCCAAACTGAGGACAAGCCAGCTGGAACCACATCGCCGGCCGGCAGGAAGAGCTCGCACTTCTGGGGCTGGACCTCCAACCCTATCGCTGCCAAGCCCCGCCGGAGGGCTCCAAACCCCGTCTCCAAGAGGGACGCCGGGCCCAGCAGATACGTGTCATCCAGATACGCAAAGACCCTGCCAACTCCACCCATGGCGTCCTGGGCGGCCTGTAGGGCGGACTGCTGCGCCAAGGCATAGAGGAATGGGCCGAGAGGGTCTCCCTGACGGACGCCCCGCTCTGAGCGCACGATGCACAGCTGCGTCCCGCCCTGGTAGTAGAGGTCCGATGGCTCAGCATACACCAAGGCCAGGGCCGGGACGAGGCGCTCAAATCCCCGCTGTCGGACCGCCCCGAACAGCGCCGCACGTTCCATGGAGTTGAAAGCGTTGCAGACGTCGATGCTAAGAATACCCCAGTCCGGACAGATACTTAGCTGCTCGAAAATGGTGTGCACAATGGTGTCCATGCCCGTTGGTGCTCCCACACCCTGCTGCAATGGGGCGAGCGCCTGCTGCATCTCCTGGCGCCCCGTCGACACGATCCAGCGTGCCACCAGGCGCCAAATGGCCTCTCCAACCGCAATCAGATGCACACCTCCATCCGGCTTGGCGAAGGCGATGAGCTTGCTGGCTGCCAGGAAGCGTCGGGCAGTCGGGTGAAGCTGGCCGCGGCAGATGGACGCCAGCAGACGGGCAAATAGTCTGGTGAGGTGCTCATCCCCAACCACCGCCTGGCGGAGGTGGTCAAGGGTAAGGCTAGAGGGTCCTGCGGCTGAGCCACGACTGCAGTCCAAGAGGGCTCTCCGGACACCATCTGCGTCCGGGAACGCGGCTGGGGCACGACGAGCAGACTTTGCCACCCAGGCCGGTATCGGCTGCTGCGCTGGTGGGTGCTTGGCCTGAAGCTGCGCCAGGACGGCAGGGCCCAGAAGTGCCAGAGAGGAGGAAGAGTCGAGGGCATCCACCGCGCGGGCCGTGTTGCCCCGGCGGAGCTTCGTCACAGCCT
The DNA here is from genome assembly GCA_023375785.1 of Penium margaritaceum. Lineage (NCBI taxonomy): Eukaryota > Viridiplantae > Streptophyta > Zygnematophyceae > Desmidiales > Peniaceae > Penium > Penium margaritaceum. The sequence continues at coordinate 22,101 of SZWC01021551.1, read as the reverse complement.
GCTGAAGCCGCTGCTCTGCAGCCTCCTCACGGTGGTGACGCAACGCACGCGGAGGGGGAGGTCGTCCAGCCGGGCGTGTGTGCAGAACCGCCTCACTCCACAACGCCTGCCAATCGCCTATCTCAAAGTGTGAAACCAGGTAACGGACCCAGTCCGCATCAGAGTCCCGACGATGCTGTGGCCGCACCCGGAGGATGAGGCTGGGAAGCGCCAGGAGGAGGAGCGGGCCCGCAACGTCCCGAGGGCGAACTGCACAGCGAGCGAGGGGGATGCGCATAGCTGCTCGGACCGCATCGACCATTCCATAAGGAATATGCGAGAAGACGAAGGGCGGCAGAACAGCAACGCAGAAGAGCTGGTCCCAGTCCTGGCCCTGTGCCCAGCGCCACAGGCGCTCCCAATGGCCATCCTCCTCCTCGACAGCCGATCTCGCGAAACCCTCATCTCGGACGTACTGTTACTGGTGGAGCGGATGCTGATGGAGGACCGGGTCCGTCTCCTGTAGCTGGTGCTGGACACCGCGGCGCTGCGGCTCGGGCCGGGACTGCTGCTGCTGCTGCTGCTGCGGGCTGGGCGGGCGAGGCTGCTGCTGCCGCAGCAACGGGACGTGCCGGGGTTGCTGCTGCTGCCGGCGCTGCTGCTGATGCTGCTGTTGCGAGGGTTGTTGACGCTGTTGGCGCTGCCGCGGCGGCCGGGGCTGACTTTGTGGGCGTGAGCACTGCTTCTGGTGGCGCTGTCGCCGCTGAGTGAGTAAAACTTCCCCCTTGGCACTAGTGCCACTCTCCATCGCACAGGGAGGCGGCGGGAGAGCCAGGGGATGCTGAGGCTGCACTAGGGCCTGGCGCTCGCCTGTAGAGGCCCGCTCCTACTGCGAGGGCGGCGGTGGCGGGGTGTGGTGTGTGGCGGCTCCAGGGGGCGTGAGCGTATCGCGGGCCGGAGAGACACGCTCGCGGCGCGCCGCAAGATAGCGGCGCCGTCGGGAGGCCCGAGCCGCCTGCTGGGACTCCCGCTGCTGACGCCGACGACGCCACTCTGCCTGCCACTCCTGTGGGGTGAATACCTGCTCTGGGTCCGCCAAACCGCCATGAGCGCGCCGCTCCGCGATCCAATCCGCTCTCTCTCGCGCCTCCGCTGCTGCCTCTGCGCTGGCGCGGACAGGCCGGTCCGCAGGCACCTGCGGTGGGGCCTCCATGTCGGAGCGGAGGCGCTGCTCTCCACGGATGGCCGCGTCCATGNGAGCGTATCGCGGGCCGGAGAGACACGCTCGCGGCGCGCCGCAAGATAGCGGCGCCGTCGGGAGGCCCGAGCCGCCTGCTGGGACTCCCGCTGCTGACGCCGACGACGCCACTCTGCCTGCCACTCCTGTGGGGTGAATACCTGCTCTGGGTCCGCCAAACCGCCATGAGCGCGCCGCTCCACAATCCAATCCGTTCTCTCTCGCGCCTCCGCTGCTGCCTCTGCGCTGACGCGGACAGGCCGGTCCGCAAGCACCTGCGGTGGGGCCTCCATGTTCGAGCGGAGGCGCTGCTCTCCACAGATGGCCGCGTCCATGCACTAACGCGTGTGACGGAGAGTCCAATGGCGTCGCAGAGTCCGGCGGGTGCGACCAGCATAGGCGCAGCCAAACCAAGGACACCTCCAAGGAGGCCCTCGCGTCCCCGGGCCGCCCAGAGGGGCCGGTGTATGGCCCGGTGACAACGGGGGAGAGGCCGGGCTGGCATGCGCGGCGGCAGCACCTCCCGGAGGAGGGGACCACGGTACCAACGCCAGGGGCGCCGAGTCAGGCGGGGCTGGGGAAACCAGAGGGGCGGCTCCACTGTTGCTGGCGACCGCCGCCGCCGCCTGACCGCCAGGCGCTGGACAAGCGGGCGACGCGTCGTCGTGGTCTGTTGACAAGACGGGAAGCACAGACGGCTGACGCCGGCGTCGACAAGCGCGCTTGGTCCGAGTACGGCCCGGTCCAGTCACAGTCGTCGATGGCTGGGCTCGAGGCGGGCGGCATGCGGGTGACTCCTGGGCACCGGGCTCCAGCACGAGCTCCACATCAGCCTGCTCCTGCTCCTCCACCTCCGCAAGAGCGTCAAGGGGTGGGGTCGAGCTCCGGCGCCCGCGAGGGTCATCGCCGTCATCACCGCCAGCACCTGCTGCATCTCCAGCTCCCCCAGGTGTCGCAGAAGGTCGTCCACCACTCGCGGATCGCGTCTGCCGAGCACCACTCCCGGAGGTAGAAGGGCGCGGGCCCGACGACTGGGACTGGCGGCCACCCTGACAACCCTGGCCCGTAGCAGCAGGAGCCGAAGACAGCAACACGGAGGCCTCCGCTGCCGGCGCAGCAAGCACGACCTGCACCGCTGGGACGCCCACCGGGCTCGCGAGGGGCTCGCTCGCCGGAAGCGCGAACGGTAAATCTGGAGGCACCTCGTGCGCGGCGGAAGGGGCGACCTCATCTGCTACCTCCATGACAACCTTCTGCCCTAGGTCGCTGCTGCCCGACGTGTGCGGAGCAGCAGGGTCAGGCGCCAGCCCGTCCGGATGCGCCGGCAGCGTGGAAACATGCGCTGCCAACCCCAGGACCTGGTGGTGAAGATGTGCGAGGGCTCCACAAAAGCACTGCTGCTCTTGCAACTCCTGGAGCGCCTAGCTCTCGAGTAGAGCCTGGAGCCGATGCACCGCCACTGCGACCTCATCGACCCGCGGGCCAGGACCTGGCGAGGAGCCCGCGTGGGCGGCAAAGTCGCTGCGAGTGTGTGTGTGTGTGTGTGTGTGTGTGTGTGTGTGTGTGTGCGTGTGTGCATGTGTGTGTGTTGTGTATGTGTGCGTGTATATGTATATGTGTGTGTTTGTGGGTGGGTGTGTGTGTATGTATGTATGTGTGTGTGTGTGTGAGTATGTGTCTGTGTGTGTGTGTGCTTGCAAATGTGTGTATGTGCGTGTATGTGTGTGTGCGTGGGTGTGTGTGTATGTATGTATGTGTGTGTGTGTGTGTCTGTGTGTGTGTGTGCTTGCAAATGTGTGTATGTGAGTGTATGTGTGTGTGCGTGTGTGTGTGTGTATGTGTGTGTGTGTGTGCGTATGTGTTTGTGTGTGTGTGTGTGTGTGTGTGTGTCTGCGTGTGTGTCTGTGTGTGTGTGTATGTGTTTGTGTGTGTGTGTGTATAATCTCATTCTTGAACGGAAAGAACGGTACAAGGTACTAGCATGGACCAGACTCTGGTTCCAGGCAGGTTTGTACATCCAAAGAAAACCTGCTGACAGCCAACTCTAGAGAACACAACTCAACACAACAGAACTACTCGCGGCCCACAAAAGCAAGGTCCGCCTCTGCCGGACCTTCCTCCCGATGGAGGAGAGCTCTCTGAGCTTGGTCAACATCCTCCTCCAGCGCTGCGTTTGCTGCCCACTCTATTGCACGATGCAGGAACTGCTGGGCCTGGGCCCGCTGTAGGGTGACCGCAAGACGCTGGCTGAGCAGTGCTCGGAGCGGCCGTGCCGTACCCTTGGAGCCGCCGTGCCTGGCGAGACGCCTTTCCGGTGCCGTCGTAGCTCTGCGCAAAACCTCGCCCAAGCCGCGCGAGCAGGCGCCCAGGGTCTCCATGAAGGGGAAGACAAAGTCGATCTGGTCACGGACCGCCCGTCTGCGCCACTGCGCGTACTTCCCCTCCTTCACCCGGACCGCCTCCTGCAGGGCGACCCTCGGCCGCTCACGAGACGCCCGCCCCAGGGAGGGGCGGTGGGGATCGGCGATGACCACGTCGAGCGGCAACAGGTGGCCCGTGGCAGTGTCGAGGCAGGTGATGTCTGGCCGGCCCCCGGGAATGATCTCCTCCGACTCCTCCCAGACTCCGCCCATGCCGCTCTCACGCATAATCACTGCCAGCTCACGAACCACCGCGTTGTGGACGGCTTTGGGTCTTCCGCCCCATGGGCACCGCAGGGCGTGCTGCGATGCACAAGGGTGGAGACGCACCGGCGCTGGATAGGAGCAAGTCGGCGTGTGGTGGAGGTGTGCAATGGGCAACCCAAGGCGGAAGCGGCAGGCAACGCGCCAGTCCTCCGGCGCCATGTAGAGGCGGTTTGCAACGGAGCGCTGGTGCGCCAGCAACCAATCTCCACTATGCTGGCCCTGCACTGATGCCGGGCGCTGGAGCTGCGGGTGTGCCTCGGCAGGCCCCAAATCTGCCGCGATCACCGCGTGCAGGTCGGCGAGACGCCAGTCGTGGAGCCTGGAGCTCAGATCCTGGAAGAGGCGGTGGGGGCTACCCAGCTCGCACTCCGCAAGGCCAGGAACCTATGCACAGAGGGACTCCGGGTAGCGCTGAATCCCTTCCTCCCTGAGATCTGCAAAGGCCCGCATACCCCAAGGACCCCGCCGCTGTTGCTGCTGCTGATGCTGTGGCTGCAACGGCTGCTGCTGTGGCGGCCGCTCCCGTTGCTCCTCTGACCGTGGCGGTTGCTGCTGCGGGCGCTGGGGTAGGCTGGGGAGACGGAGAAGGCGCACAACAGTACACCAGGACTGTAGACGGCTGCACAGGAAGGATAGCGGGCCCAGGTCCGCGACCGGCAAGAGCCCGAGCCCCCCAAGGCGGACCGGGAGGCGCGCCTAACGCTTCGCATGGAGGACCGCCCGATCCTCCCGGTACGTCTGGACCCTATCCAGGCGAAGCAACCTGCGGAGGCAGAGGCCGACACGGTCATCGAAGGACTGGAACCGTCGGGTCCACCAGTCAGAGGGGGGGGTAAGTCGGGTAAGATGCTGGAGACGCTGCGTGACGCACTCCCGGAGGATGCTGAAGGCTGCCTGAGCGTTGGGAAGGTCGACGAGTGTGTCCAAAGTGGCCTCCATCTGCTACACCGCCGCATCCAGCCAAGCCCTGCAGAACTCTGCGGTGCCGATGGGCGCGCCAAGGACTCCCATCCCCTCCACTACCAGCCGAACCAAGGACAAGCCAGGCGGGACATCGTGGCCGGCAGGAATGAAGAGCTCACACTTTTGGGGCTGGACCTCCAACCCCACCGCTGCCAAGCCGCGCCGGAGGGCTCCAAAACCCGTCTCCAGGAGGGACGTTGGGCCCAGCAGATACGTGTCATCCAGGTACGCGAACACCTTGCCAACCCCCCCCATCACGTCCTGGGTCGCCTGGAGGGCGGACTGCTGCGCCAACGCGTACAAGAAGGGGCCGAGAGGGTCCCCCTGGCAGACGCCCCTCTCCGAGCGCACGACACATGGCTGCGTCCCGCCTTGATAGTAGAGGTCCGAGGGCTCAGCATACACCAAGGCCAGGGAAGGGACAAGGCGCTCGAACCCTCGCTGCCGGACTGCCTCGAACAGCGCCTCATGTTCCATGGAGTTGAATGCGTTGCGGACATCGATGCTGAGAACACCCCAGTCGGGACAGAGGCTGAGCTGCTAACAGATGGTGTGCACGATCGTGTCCATGCCCGTCGGTGCGCCCACCCCCTGCTGCAACGGAGATAGCGCCTTCTGCATCTCCTGACGCCCCGTCAACACAATCCAACGCGCCACCAGGCGCCAAATGGCCTCTCCAACCGCAATCTGACGCACACCCCCATCCGGCTTGGCGAAGGCGGTGAGCTTGCCGGCCGCCACGAAGTGCCGGGCTGTGGGGTGAAGATGGCCACGGCAGATGTACGCGAGCAGACGAGCGACAAGCCGGGTGAGGTGCTCGTCCCCAACCACCGCTTGGCGAAGGTGGTCAAGGGTAAGGCCAGATGGTCCAGCGGCGGACCCACGACTGCAGTCCAGGAGTACCCTCCGGACGCCGTCTCTGTCCGGGAACGCAGCAGGGGCGCGACGAGCAGACTCCGCCACCCAGGCCGGGATCGGCTGCTGCGCCACAGGGTGCTTGGCCTGAAGTTGCGCCAAGACCGCATGGCCGGGAGGCGCCAGAGAGGAGGAAGAGTCGAGGGCATCCAACGCGCGGGACGTGTTGCCTCGGCGAAACTTGGTCACAGCCCTCTAAAGCCGCTGCTCTGCTGCCTCCTCCCAGTGGTGACGCAACGAGCATGGGGGGGGAGGCGGTCCAGCCGAGCGCGTGTGCAGAACCGCCTCACTCCACAACGCTTGCCAATCGCTCGTCTCAAAGCACGAAACCAGATAGCGGACCCAGTCCGGGTCGGAACCCCAGCGATGCTGCGGCCGCACGCAGAGGATGAGGCTGGAAAGCGCCATGAGGAGGAGCGGGCCTGCAGCCTCCCGAGGGCGAACAGCACAGCAAGCGAGGGGGATCCGCATGGCTGCCCAGACCGCGTCCACGGCTCCAGTCGGAATACGCAAGAAGATGAAGGGCGGTAGAACAGCCACTCCAAAGAGCTGGCTCCACTCCTGGCCCTCTACACATTGCCAGAGGAGCTCCCAACGACAGTCCTCCTCCTGTGCGGCTACCCGCGCAACGTCCTCCTCAAGGGTCTGCTGCTGCTGGTGGAGCTGGGCCTGATCTGCCTCCTGCTGCTGCCGTGGGACACCCTGCTGCTACGGAGCCGGTCGGTTCTCCTGCTGCGGGCCAGGCGAGCGAGGCCGCTGCTCCCGCCGCTGCGGGCCCCGCCGGGTTTGCTGCGGCTGAGGGGCTGCTGCCGCTGCGGGTGCTGCCGTGGCTGCCGCTGCTGCTGCTGCTGGCCCTGCTGTTGTGGTTGCTGCTGTGGCTGCTGCTGACACTGGGGGTACTAGCACTGGTGGTGCTGCTGCTGCCCTCCCCAACCGAGCAAAACATCCCCCGCGGCGCCATGGCTACTCACCGCCTCACAGGGAGGCGGCAGAAGAGCCACGGGCAACCGGGGCTGCCCTGGGCCCCTGTCCAAGGTCACCGCCTGCGGAGAGGGCGGCGCCGAAAGGGCGCCATCCGCAGCTGCTCTTGCAGTCTCCTGCGCATCTGGGGCCAAAGAGACCCGCTCACAACAAGCCGCAAGTTAGTGGCGCCGACGGGACACTCGAGCCGCCTGCTCGGACTCCCGCTGCCGACGCCGGCGACGCTACTCTGCCTGCCACTCCTGTGTGGGTAAAACCTGCTCCGGATCCGCCAGGCCGCCCAGCGCACGGCGCTCCGCAATCCACTCCGCACGCTCCCGCTCATCCGCTCCCGCCTCGGTGCTGGTGCGCACAAGCCGCTCTGCGCGCGTCTGTGCCGGGGCCCCCACGTCGGGGCTCAGGTGCTGCTCTCCACGGATGGCAGCGTCCATGCACCAGCGCGGGTGACGGAAGCTCCAGTGGTCCCGTAGAGCCCGGCGGCTGCAACCGGCGTAGGCGCAGCCGAACCAGGGGAACCTCCAAGGTGGACCCCGCGTCCGTGGGCCACCCTGAGGGGCCGGAACGCGACTCGGCGGCATCCGAGGAGAGGCTACGCTGGTACCCATCGCAGCATCCTGACCAGCGTCGGCATCACATCGGTGAGGAGGGGACCATGGCATCGAGGCGAGGGGCACCACGACAGGAGGAACCAGGCAACCAGGAGAGGCATTTCCCTTGCCGCTGACGTCCGCCGTCTGCTCCCCAGGTGCTGGACGAGTGGGTGATGCACCGACGGATCCAGCCGACAAGCCGTGCCGCACAGAAGGCCGACGCCGGAGTCTGCAGGCCCGCTTGGTCCGGGCGCGGCCCGGCCCGTTCGTGGCCACCGTCGGCTGGGGTCGAGGAAGACTGTCCGCGGGCGACGCCTGGGCAGCTACCTCCAGCACGAGCTCCACATCGGCCCGCTCCTCTTCCTCCTGCACCTCAGGAGAATCAATGGGTGGGGACGAGCACTGCCGTCCGCGAGGGTCATCACCGCCATCCCCGCCAGCACCCGGTGCGCCCCCAGCAGGCGGAGAAGGTCACCCACCACCGGCGGACCGTGTCTGCCGAATGCCACCCCCGGAAGCAGACGGGCGCGGGCCCGACGATTGGGACTGTTGGCTGCCTGTATGACATTGACCCGCAGCACCTGGAGCCAAAGCTACCGCCTGCGGCTACGGGCCGGCAAGGGGCTCGCTCGGCAGGGGAAGCACCACCGGCAAGTCCGGAAGCACCTCGAGTGCGCCGGCAGGGGCGACTGAATCCGCAGCCTCCACGACCATCTCACGTCTTGGGTCGCAGCAGCTTGACGCGTCCGGAGCAGCAAGGTCGGGTGCTAGCCCGCGTGTATGCGTCGGTTGAGGGGTAATATGCGCCGCCAACCCCAGGACATGGTGGTGAAGGTGCGCAAGGGCACCGCGACACCGCTCCTGCTCCTGCAACTCTTGGAGCACCTGGCCCTCAAGGAGAGCGTGCAGCCGGCGCACCGCCACTGCAACTTCATCGAATCGCGGGTCAAGTCCTGGCAAAGAGCCCGGGTGGGCAGCGAGGTTGCTGCGGAGGACAGACGCCTGAAGGTGAAGCTGGGCAAGCGCCTTCCGAATGGACGTATGCTGCTGATGGAGGGTGGAGAGGTGCTGGCCGATGTGGGAGTCATAGCGTAGGAAGAGCCCGCGAAGTCGCTCGTGAGTGTCGGCCTGCAGAGCCCCGCACTCGCCCTCCATGTCGGCGCGAAGGTAAGAGAGGAGGGCGTCAAGCTCTGTGGCGGAAACTGCCGCATGCTGGGGCTGCTGCTGCTGCGGCGGCTGCTGCTGCGGCGGCTGTTGCTGCTACTGCTGCTACTGCTGCTGCCGCTGCCGCTGCGAGTGCTACTGATGTTGGGGCTGTTGGGGCTGCTGCTGCTGTAGCTGCTGTTGCGGCTCCGGCCGGATGTGGCGCTGCTGCTGCTGAGCCCGCAGGAGCTGCTGGAGCTGTAGCTGCAGGTCCTCCAACTGTTGCTGCTGGATAAGCTGCGACTGCTGTAAGAGCAACAGATGGTGAGGATGTCCCTCCTATTGCCGCGGCTGCTGTTGCTGCATGCCCTCCTGTAGTTGCTTCACGTCCTCCGACGGCGGGTGCTGCTGCGGGACGGCCGGCTGCTGCTGCAATGGGATCTCCTGCTGCTGTTGCCGCGGGATCTCTGGCTGGTGCCGCTGCCCCTGAGCCCCAGCAGGGGCGCCATTGAAGTCCCCACCCGGACGCTGTGGTCCCACGGGCTGCGGCAGGAGGGGCTGGAGGCCCGGAGGCAAGCGGAGGCACAGCGCGGCCTGGACGGCGCACCCTCTCCGCAGGCCCCTGCGCTTCACAGTGCGAGGGGGTAGCAGGGCGGCACCAAGGAGTGCAGCGCTCAGCTCCGCCACTGGCACCTGCTTGCGCTTGCAGGACCTGGCCGCATCGATGTCCGGTGGGAGGAGGCGGGCACGCCTATCCCCAGAAAGCCGCAGCACAACGACCTCAAGGCAGAGGGTTGCCGCCCGCTTCCGAGCCCCCCAGAGTCCCGCTGCACGGAGGCGAGCCGTCGGCTCGTCATCACCCTCCGCCCCGGTTACTGCGATCTCTTCGATGCGGACAGGCGGGGGTTGGAGAAGGTCGGCTGTGCCATGCAGAACATCACCTGGGCGCCGCCAGGCAAGAGGCGAGCGGGCTTGCGCATCCCAAGGCAAGGCCGCCCGTGCACAGCCCGACATGCCAACTGCACGCGCCATGGGCGCAGCGGGAAAAGAGGGCCAGGGGGCGACCACGCACAGAGGGGCCAGGCCAAGAAGACCGGAGGTGCAGGGGGGGCCGCAAGAAGCGCTATTGGGGGGATGGGGGAAGCGTCGGGAAGTCGGGAAGTCGGGAAGCCGCTGCCGCGACAGGCGTCGCAGTCGCTGATGCCGAGGGTGCTGGAAGACGGGGTGATGGCGAAGGGGGAGCGGAGAAAGCGGGGGGGG
>SZWC01021550.1:31163-45283 GCA_023375785.1 Penium margaritaceum | reverse complement strand
GAATACGGTCACAGGTCCCTGCTTTGATGGTGCCGCATGAGCCACAGCGCCACCCCGCTTTCTTTGTCTTTGTTGGGACAGGGTCACAGTGCTTGCTCAACTCCTTTGTCAGAAAGTCACCGCTGCACTGGCGCTTTCGGGGAGGATTCCAGCGAGTTGGGTTGAAGGAGGCGTCGGTAACGCCAGATGAAGGAATGGGTGACTGAACGGTGCCAGCAGCAGAGCTGTCCCCCCGAGACGGGTGAGACGACGAGCCGGAAGGTTGAGACGCCATGCTGGTGCGACACAAGTGTCGCACCAGACGGCTAGCAGAAGGGTGGGGCGTTACTAAAGCCGATTACACTTTGAGCTTGTCGAACGCCTAAGTCCTTCCGAGAAGACTTCGGCAACCGCGAGCCTCGGATGGATGACCCATGGATGATACATAACATGCCTCGGAGTGGCATTGCAATGTGATGGACCAAAGGAAGGGCTTCGGCCACCGTGTGCCTGGGGTTGTGATGCACGGATGACCCATGCACCCGTGATCCTGGACTGGCATTGCAAGATGATGCATGTAGCCTCAATTCAACGAATATTTTACGGATTTTTACAGGTACAATGTATGAACATTTATTGGTTGCGGAGCATGCAAGAACCAAGAATGGTGAACGACTCGCGCATACAAGTTGACAAAAGACGAGTGTGATACACAATTCATCGAAAAAAATGAAAAACGAAATCAAGGAATCTTCAGTTCAATGGTGCGGTTGGGTTACACGTGGACCTTGCAATCTGCTTAGTTTGAGGTAATGCTGCTCATGCGATTGGCCCAATGGATAGATCTTGCTGTAAAAAAACCAGTCATTGCCTTACCCTTGCTGAGCTGTATGATGCATGCATTGCATGCTGTGATGCAGCACGTGCTGTCATGCTATCCCTCGAAGTAGGTCGTCGCGGGTGAGCCCTCGTACGCGGACCTGAAACTCCGATTTTTGCGAAGTTAGCGTGTTCCCTGTCAAAGACTCCCTGGTGAGCCATATGTCCATTTGGGTCAGCCCCGGGTCGTGTAAGGGGCCTACCACACAACGTTGGGGCAACGTTGTACTTCGTTGTAGCGTTGTCGTTGTAGGGCCCCTACAACGGACAACGAGGTCAACATTGATTGTAGTAGTAGGTCATCTCCTCCTCACTGCTGCTGCCCGTTTCCCTGTTGTACCTTGTGCTTGGGGCAATCTCGCTTGCAATGACCTTCCCCAATAAAAGCACGACACTTGCCTCTCGGTCCCTACTGCCTGCTCGAGCCCCGATGCCCGGCCTGCATTGCATCTACCTCCATGGGCATTGCCTGACCCGGCTGCTTTACCCGTGGTTGTGTTGCGTGGATTTTTTTACATGCATTGTAGCTTACCGTGTTGATGCGCTCCGCCGCTGAAACCAACTCCACAAAGGTCCGCAACCCGAGCATCGCAAGTTCACGTTGGACGTGCGCCTTCAAGCCGTCATGGTTGTAGTCACACGTCTCTGCGTCCGAGAGGTCATCGATCTGCGCCGCCAAAGCCATGAAGTGTGTGGTGTAGTCTTGGACCGATCCGCCTTGCTTGACATGTTTGATCTTGTCCCGTGCAACGCGGCTATCGTTGAGGAGGTACAACATACTTGGAGCATCGTCTCGAAGTGCTCCTACGTCTCTGGCTTCTCCGTGAATGCCCGTGCACTAAGCTACACTTCCCGTCCCAATGGTAGACTTAACAGTGGTTGAAACCGTTGCCCGGCTCCCAATCTGATCGGCAACCCAGCGGCATTCCGCCAGCACAATGCCGACAACCATTGTAGCGCATTCCCCGGAGCAGGGTATGTGCATACTCTAGTCTTGTGGCATCTTCTTCCACAACAACGCCCAACGTCGTAAAGTTTTGGTTCACCGTTAATAGCCACTCCCATGCACTGCCCTTGACGGTGTAGAACTCCGTTTCTTTTGGCTTGGGCCGCCAAAAGGCAGGTGCGGATGCCAATGCGGTACCTCCCAACGCAGTACTCCCTTGGCCGACGTACCTCACCTCGACCTTCGCATGTAGCTGCTAGTTCTCTTGACGCAACTCGTCAAGAGCACACTGGATCTCCTCCATGAGGAAAGCTCGGTCGTATGCTACTGCTGCCATGCTTTTGGTTGTGACGAAAAACAATTCCGGCCAAACGCAGTTATGGCGGATCTACTGCCTCCCTTGGATCCACGGAAAGCCGAGTGAACATCCACACGCTCTGATACCAAATGTGAACCGAGGGGCCCCGGGCGTGACGGTCACACGCGAATCCCTTGCGATAAACCTCCCACCCTTGATCCCTTGGTATGTGGGCCAACCCTTGAGATGCCGCACAATCCTGTCCTAGCAGCAAGACCGCTGCTAGTGACCAATGTTCCCGCCGTGCGACTATCCTGGCGACGTTTGCACCAAGGAGCGCTGCGGAAGACTTGTAGGATCAAAGAGACGTCTGCAAAGCAATGCTTGGAGTACAAGGAAACTTGGACAAGGAATGAATCCTTATACTTGATAGCTCAGTACAATACAATGTACAGAGTCTCTGGATAAGATTGGCATGCCTAGAACAACCCCGAGGTTTCCTTATGTACCAGCCCCTATGAACCAGGCGAGATTTCCTCGGCAGCCTGAAGCCCTTTGCTGAGGTGCAATGATCAAAATAACATATGCATTATGTAGTGCACATAGCAATCTTTCCAACGCACCAATTAATGCCTCAATCCGTGGAAAAACGGCTGAGTTATGGCCGTTTGAGTGTTCCATGCATGACTGCCGGTAGCAACACCGCCAGTAGGGGTCACGGCTGCCCGAAGCGCCCTTGCCTGCAAATGCAGCTCCAGCCGCCATTCCAAAGCGGCCATGGACTCCAATGAATCTTGCCTCATTGACTAAGAGTCCATCTAGGGGAGCTTCGGCTGTAGTAGGCGAGAAAGTCGCTCTACCGTGCTTGGGGTCGAACCGGTACGTCTCCTGTTTTCAAGAGGTACCCCCCCACCTTTACACGGCCGTATCTTTCTCGTCCCTTCACTAAATTACCCGGTTCTTAGGTAGATTTTTCATGGTTTTTCATGTAGAACATAATGCAAGCATCAAGACATGCACCTTATGTCAGCATGATGACGTAATCATCGTCTCGACCGGCGGCTCCCATAACAACGTCCGTTTGTATCTTGTCCCACCAGTACTGCTTCGCCAGCTTCTTCTGCATATTGTTTTATCCATAAGGTCCACCTGGACCGGTGTCGAGGCATTCTTTAAGCAGCATGCGGTGGAGTTTGTTGTTTGGAGGAACAACACCTGGCGGGTGAATCGTCGGCGCCAATAGGATGCGTTGTACCAGAATTTGGCTTTGTCGTATCCACCGTGCAGGTTTTAGGCACATGTGAACGGCTGCTTGAGATAAGGATTTCACTATAGTTAAGGTGTTTCTGCCTCAGCCATCAAATCTGGTCGATGGTTGAGCACGTCTGCTGGATTGGTTTTACCCGGCCGATACTCAATATCGTATTCGAACCCGGATTCCAGAAACTCCATCCATCGGGTTTGACATTAAGTGAGGTTGGGTTGAGTCTTCAAATGTTTTAGTGCGTGATGGTCCGTACGTATGTTGCACCAGCCTCATTCAAGATAGATCTGCCAAGTCTTAAATGCGTGTACAACGCTAGCATCTCCTTTTTTTTTACATCATAGTTGAGTTACGGTCCACACAACTTTCGCGACATGTACGCGATAGGTTGCTCCCTGCTGCCATGATCCTGGAGGAGAACCGCGCCAGTGGCTCGGTTGGAGGCGTCCGTAGCCATGACGTAGTCAAACATTGGATCAACTAATCATAGGACTGGTGCCGAGGTCAGAGCGTTCTGCAATGTGGTGAATGCTTCTTGTTTACTGTCTCCACACCGCCACTCGTTTCCTTTTTTAGTGAGATTGGAGAGAGACACCCGGGCGTAATCCCGTACAAAACGCTAGTAGTCATTATAGTTGCCGAGGAAAAGTTGGACATCTCGGACGTTGGTTGCGGTCGGCCAATCAATGGCTGCCACCGTTTTTTGGATCCATGGTGCTCTGACCGCTGTTGATGACGTGACCAGAAAGCTCGATCATACGGCGACCGCAGTTGCACTTCGAGAGTTTTTTTTACATCTCTCTTTGTAAACTTTGAGAAATTTTTGGAGATGTCCATTGTTCTCCTCTAGGATGCGACTGTACACCAGAATTTCGTCAAGATATACCACGACAAAGTCATTGAGGAACGGGTGGAAAAGGTTATTCATCGCTGCCATGAACGTTGCTGGGGTATTCGTGAGTCCAAACAAAATGACCGTGAACTCAAAATGTCCGTAGCAGGTTCGGAATGTTGTTTTCTCGATGTCGGCGTCTGCCATGAGGGCACTGTCCGCTGAACTGTACCTTTCAGCATACAGCCTTGCAGCCTTGCACATGACCTTGTCATTCGACGGCAACGTATCTTCAAGCATGCTGCCTCGTACCCTGGCTCATGTCCATGGTGAGCGGCGAGAATATGACAGCGACATGTCAATGGTCGTTCTTGATAGGCTGCCACGGCAGTTGTAACACGGAAAACTGTCAAATCTTTCAGTGACGCAATCCAATTGGCCTGCTTACCATTCACTGAGCTGGCCAGGCAACTCTTAGGTTTGGCAATACATATGGATGCCAATCCATGAACGCCTGCCAGCTCATGGTCCAGGATCGAGCAGTGGGTGTTTCGATGCAATGATGATAATTCTGACGTTGTGAAGATTGCCATGCAGATATTTGACCTGTGGAATGTAAGAAAGCCGAAACAAATGACATACATTGGCAACGAGTATACACCCCCAAATTCACAACACAAATACTACATCAAACCAATCACATTTAAGTACATAAGCTATAGTATTCACGCCGTCGAACGGTTTCGTGTGACTCATGTACATGCATGACGTGCATGCACAAAACTAACTATACAACCTTAAAATAGTGTAAAACAATATGAGCCAAGCCTTCCACATCAGAAAATTAACAATATAGTGTCACATTGAGATTTCGACAATTCCGAGGTATACATGGGGCTTATTGTTTTGAGGCAGGGACGCATTAGGCTTACTGTTCTGGGGCAAGGGCAGATGAGGCTTATTGTTACAACGCAGGGGTGGATTGGGCTTATCGTTCCGACGTAGGGGTGGATGGGGCTTATCGTTCTGACGTAGGGAGAGATGGGGCTTATTGTATGAAATGAGGGGTACATGGTCATTCCGCCATCCTGACTCCTAACACTTTTCCTATGGCTTCCCCTCCCTTTTCGGCTTGTTGTTGCCGCTTTCCACGGTCGCGTCAAATGTGACCAGGTTTTTCGTAAGTCCAGCATAGACGTTGATTATGTAGATCGAGGGTGTCGATCTCCATCAGAGACCAGGTTCCCGCCGATCGCGACTTCCATTTGCCACGATAAGGATTGTGGCCTTGGGGTTGCCAGCCGTTGGATTCCTGCATCCGAGTGTTGTAGTTGGCCCTATAGATGTGGTCGGCTGCTGCCATCATTTGCGAAAGGTTGTCCTGGAAGTCAAAAATGGCGATTCCCCACCAAATGTCCCACTTCAAGCTCTTGTTGTAGTAAAAACACAGTTTGTCGGGGGCGAGGTTGCAGCCGGTGATGATCTCGTGGTAACGCCAAGTGTATGTTGCTATGCTATAGTGTTGACACAGATGTTGGAGTGTGTATTGTATGTCAAACTTCTCATTCAACTTCCCAAAGCAGGGTAGCACGCGTGAATTCTCTCCATGTTTTTGCTGGCGTGAGATTCGTGCCACGCTGGATTGATCTGCTTGAGAGGTCGACGATGTGATAGCGATTGGGAGAGCCGTTGATGCATCTCCATCAGTCTCCTGCTGCCGTTCGATGGTTTTTAAATCGGACCACCAACTCAAAGCCTTGCCTCGCAAAAGCGAGGCTGTGAGGCTTATCTTCTTTTTGTCGTTGTTGACCCTAGGAGCGGTGAAGTACATCTCAAAACTCGCCAGCCACATCCTGACTGTCGGTCCCATGGAGTTCATGGAATCAAACGGGTCAGGGAGTGTCGGTCGAATCTTGAGTTCACTCGAGAATTGCAAAATCCTTTCGGTGAAAACTACTTCAACCGGTCTCCCATCCCACAAATCCAACGACCTAGAATGAAGGCTCAAACGAGCCTCTTGGCGCTCCAAGTGAAAAGGCGACTTTGAAAAGGATGCTGTTGTTTTCTTACAACCCTAAAGAAAATGGACGACGAGACCGAGGGTGAGATACCCCAAGGGGTAACAAACATACTCTCAAGAATAATCCGACATTTTTTAGGCACTACCGGATGGGCTACCACCTCGACGAACGGTTGGATACACCACCGGGGATGTGCCTCCCTTCTGGTCTGTGTGTCACTTGAGCCTAGCAAAATGGCAAGAAGCGAAAGCTCAAATCAAGGAGTATCTCTGGAAGAGTTTGATTGAGCCAATCTCTCCACCTTTTGAGTTGCCTAACTTATTTGTGAATAAGAAAGATGGTGGCCTCAGGATGTGCATAGACTATCGGGCATTGAACAAACTCATCGTAAAAAACCGGTCCCCTCTTCCGTGTATTGAGGACCTATATGACCAGCTTCAAGGAGTGAAAGTCTTCACGTCTCTGGATCTATCGTAGGACTACCATAAAATCCTGATCACTTAGGATGATGTACCAAAAAAAACATTCAGAACTCATCTCAGACACTACTTGTTCTGAGTCCTCTGTTTTTGGTTGACAAACGCATCTACGACATTCCAAGCAGTGATGAACAACGTCTTCCATGAACACCTCGGCAAGTCGCTCCTGGTGCATCTTGACAACATCCGCCAAGAACCATGAAGAACACGAGTGACATCTCATAATGATGCTTGAGATTCTCCGTAAGAAGCGCTTCTTTGCCAAGCAAAGTAAGTACAAGTTTGTGCAGCCATAGTTACAATACCTTGGCTATGTCATTAGTGGCGAGGGGATCCGAGTGGACCCTCGCAAGAAGCATGTCGTGAAAGAATGGCCTCAACCCAAGAATGTGGGTAAGCTCTACTCTTTTCTTAGACTCGCAAACTACTTCCGGTGGTTTATGACAATCTACTCCATGTTAGTGAGCCCTCTCACCGCCACGACCCAGAAGGCGAGCACATGGATTTGGTCAACAAAATGCACCGAGGCTTTTGAGGCTATGAAGGTGATGCTGATCTTGGCACCGGTACTTACACTCCCAGATCCAAAGAAGTTGTGGGAGGTAAGTGGCGATACATTGGTTACAGAGTTAGGGGTTGTGCTCATGCAAGACGGCCACCATATTGCCTACGATAGTTGCAAACTCTTAGATACAGAGACCAGGTACACCACTATGGAGAAGGAGCTGCTGGCAGTCATGCATGCTTTCAAAGCATGGCGTTGTTATCTCGAGGGTGCAGAGGGACAAATCACGGTGGTCACAGACCACAACCCTATCACGTAGTTTCAGACGCAACCAAACCTTTCACAACGACAGGCGCGATGGAGTAAATACTTGAGTCAATTCACGTTCACGTGGCAGTACAAACCAAGACGGGCTAACATGGCAGACCCATTGAGTCGAAGCCCTTCACACATGAGTCTCATGCTGAGCAACAATTCCATCACAAACTGACACTTTACCACCGTCATGGCGGAGACAACATTGCACACAAACCCACTCCGCCCATTCCCACGACCACTGGTCAGTGTAAACCATTTCAAGAATCACATCCGGATGGGCTACACTTTAGATCCTTGGTTCGTTGAGCCAAAGAATATTGAACACCATGGCCTCATGGAGACTGCCGTGTTATACTGGCATAACGAGCATGTGGTGGTTCCGGATGTCAACAACTTGCGATAACAGATCATGTTCAAGTTTCATAATCCTCCTTTCTCAGGCCACAACAGATCAAAGAAAACAGGTTATGCTCTGGCTCAGTACCACTGGTGGCCAAGGTGGAGCAGTGACATCAAGAAGTACTGCATGGTGTGCGATCTATGCCTTCATAACAAGACTTCGAACAAGGTACCTGCACGGCTCCTCCAGCCTCTATAGCTCCCGACAACCCATGGGAGTCGGTGTCCATGGATTTCATCATGGGAATCCTGGAGACCAAGAAAGGCCACGATGCCATCTTGGTTTTCATGGACAGGGCATTAGGAATGGACCATTTCATGCCCACAACAACTCGCGTCATAGCGGAAGAAACTACCAGAATGTTCTACGAAGGCGTCATCGACTACCACGGCTTACCCATCCGCATCATCTCTGACCGTGATCCAGGCTTTGCCAGCCAGTTTTGACTTGCATTGCAGGAACAATTTGGAACGCGGCAAAGCATGTCCTCGGTATTTCATCCCCAAACTGATGGGAAAACAGAGCGCATGAACCGCACACTCAAGCAGATGCTCCGCGTGTACATCGACCCATCAATGGAGGACTGGGATGACTGTTTTGGCCCAGCCGGGTTTGCCGTGAATAATCTGATCAACAAATCGACTGATTTTACCCCATTCTTCATTAACCATGGTCGGCATTCAGTGGTACCCGCTTCAATGGTGAAGTGCGGGGGCGGCGGTGATCAGGTGTCCTCTTCCCAGGCCTTTGTCAAGCGCATGGACGCCCTCTGGCAAGATGTCAAGGCCCATTTGTATGCAGCTCAGCAGCGCCACAAGGCCTATGCTGACCAGAGACATTGTGAATTGACATTCTCCATCAGAGATTGTGTGCTTTTCAACACAACGGCAGCAGAAAATGCCGGGTGCACAAAAGATTTTGCCGAAATGGTCGGGACCTTTCACGGTTATACAAAAGTTGCAAAGTGTGGCCTACCGGTTGGCCCTCCCACCAGCCATGCACATCCATGATAAATTTAATGTGAGCCTCCTTGCATCCTACACAACAGTGGGGTCTCTTCAGCCACCCCCTCGTGTTGTCCTTGCCGCGGAAGGCCAGTGTGAGCTGCACCACATCCTCCAACACTTTGAGCGTAATCTGCACACACGAGTGGTTAAAGAGTACCTCATCCACTGGACTGGTTGTGGACCTGACCACAACTCTTGGGAGCCAGAGTCGCGAGTGCCAACTTCAACAATTACGGAGTACTGGGAGGAACTGGCTGCCCGTCGGAACAAGCGTGCCCTCGGAGGCACCACCCCCGCACGAGTCCCCTTAAGAGGATAATGGCACAAGCCCTCGGGCTGATCTTTGGCTTACTCCCGACAGCCTGCCACGGAGAAGCCTGGGCACCTGTCGCGGGGTCGCTTCATGTAAAGGGGAAGGAAGTGTGGCCACTGTTTTCATCTTTGAAAGCTGAGCAAAACTTGAATTCTGAAATGTGCCAATTCATGATATCATCTTCTCCATGGACTGGCGCTTGTATCAACAATGATGGATAGTCGTGTGCAAACCACCTCTTCACAAAAGATAAAACCGAATGGAGGACGATTCATAGCCAAAGGGGGAGGAATGTGACACAACAAACTTTTGGAACAAAACCTAAAACTTACAGTCAAGACAGGCTTGTACAATTATTACCTTATTGTAACAGTCTCTGGGCACTGTTCCACAACCGACACCATGAGTTCGCATCAAGCCTGACGCAAGCGCGTGAGCAAACAGTGAAAATCGATTCAGAACGACCATCTCGATGGAAACTACGGTCACGAATTTTCTACCGTTTTTCTTATGGAATACATAAATAATCATAAAAAACAGACAAATCATAGCTTTATAAAGAAACAACAACGTACCTTAAGAAAGATGACAAGCCATGACAGACAGAAATGCTAGGCAGCAGGTTGGGACAGCAGCTTGTTGATGCTGCGTGCGGGCTTCCACGCTCATTGCTTGAGTCTGCTGCCCCCTCAGTCTGCTGCTCTAGAGACCAAGTCTGGAAGCTCTGGGTTTGTTACTCAGAAGTGCGTGCGCCAGTATTAGTGTTATAAAGCAGCTAGAAACTGAAGGTAACTGATTAGGAATGAAGAATGAGCAACCATGGGAGACCCCTCCAAGTTGTAGCCCCCCCCAACTAGTACAGAACTTGTTACTCAGCTAACCAGCGAGAGTTGTGCCAGAGTTGTGCCAGAGTTGTGCCATAGTTGCATCAGAGTTGTGCCAGAGTTGTGCCAGAGTTGTGCCAGAGTTGAGCCTGAGTTGTGCCAGAGTTGTACCATAGTATTGCCACTATTGTGCAAGAGTTGTGCCAGAGTTGTGCCAGTGTTCTGCCAGAGTTGTGCCAGAGTTATGCCAGAGTTGTACCATAGTGGTTTCCGAGCTAAGTCCAAGCATCCTCATTACAGGATGGATTGGGCACAAAAACTTCTGACCACTGAAATTGCATACAATTCGGAGATCTCCACCACAACGGGTAAAAATCCGTATAAAGTGGTGTTTTGCACCACTTCAACTTCCCGCCACACCAGCCGGACGACACGGCCAAAGCAAAACTCCCGCGGTTGACGTCCAATGTTGGTTTTTGTGCATCTCCCATTGTACTTTGTTGTGTCCTTCCGGCTTGTGTACATTGGTGTGCAGATGACTGACGGTGAGACTCGACACTATTGGAGTGTCGCTCGGTGGAGCCGACACGTGCTGAGGCCCACTCACTGTTCGCAAGAGCCTCCTCCCTCTAGCATTTCGCTCAGCTCCATTGGCAGGCCTCCTCGGCGGTCGGGCTGCCGGCGGTCACGGGCACTGTAGATGGTGTCTGCATGCACCGAGCGCTGTTTTTGGTTGTGGCAATGCGTGTGCAGCATCATGCTGTGCCTAGTGTCAATGTCTCCTACTGTATGGCCCTGTTTGGCATCACTTATTGTCGTACGCTCTGCCTGGGTTGGGGCAGTCATAACTCTTTGCTACTATTATTCTAGCTGATTCAAACCACACGATTGCGTTTGCAGCATCGGTTTTATGGTACGGTCCCATTTTCAGGCAAAACGGACGCCGCCCGGGTTTGGGCTGGTGGGCGTCTGGCAGGGCTCACCGAGAAAACCCTGCCTACCAGAAAATAGGTCTAAGACTCTTTTCTGATTGGCTGGTCAGCTGAGTAACAAGTTCTACACTAGTGGGGGGGAGCTAGAACTTGGAGGGGTCTCCCATTGTTGCTTATTCTTTATTGCTCATGAGTTACATTCAGTTTCCAGCTGCTTTCTGGGCTAACACCGGCGCGCGGACTTCTAAGTAACAAAACCCAGAGCTTCCAGACTTAGTCTTTAAAGCGGCAATCTGAGGGGGTAGCTGACTTAAGCAACGAGCGTGGAAGCCCGCACGTTGCATCAAAAACGCTACTGCCCCAACCTGCTGCCCATCATTTCTGTCTTGGTATCAGAGCTAGAGGGTAGCAACAGCAGCAGAAGACTGACGTACAGGTGCCAGACAACGCCGACGGACCCCATACATGCCAATGCAGGGGAAATGCTGTCGGATTTTTCCCGGCAGCATTGACCCGCCTGGTGGCGGCGTCAGAGTTTTTCCCATGGCCACTGGGCCAGGGGAAATGCTGCCGAATTTTTTCAGTAGCGCTGATCCCCACGCTAGAGGCAAGGAGGTGAGCGGCAGGCCACGTCAGGCACTTGCTGGCGACAACGCACGCGGCGACGTCCTCCAGGTGTGACTGACACCATCAGTAGCAGCTTGCCGCAGCAGCAAGCAGTAGCAGCAGCAGCCAGCAGCAAAAGCAGCACACAGCAGCAGCTGGCAGCAGCAGTAGTTCGCACCAGCTCACAATAGCATCAGCCCGCAGCAGCAGCGAGCAGCAACCAATAGCAGCAGCAGCAGCTCATAGCAACAAGCAGAAGTAGCAGCCGGCAGCAGCAGCAGCGGCAGCGAGTAGCAGCCAGCAGCTGCAACAACTTGCAGTAGCTCGTAGCAGCAGCAGTAGGAGAAGTAGCGGCTGTAGCGACAGCCGTAGCAGCAGCAGCCATAGCTGCTCGCAGCCCGCTGCTCGCTGTGAGCAGCGAGCTCGCTTCTCGCAACGAGGAACGAGCAGCGAGCAGCGAGCTCGCTGCTCGCGGCTTGTCGCTGGCAGCGAGCAGCAAGCTCACAGCAACGAGCAAGAAGAAAAGGAAAAAAACAAAGGGACCCTCCCGTAGCTACTGTAACAGCAGTAGCTGCAACAGCCACTGTAACAGCAGCCGCCGCAGCAGCAACAGTAACAACAACAGCAGTAGCAGCAATAGCAGCAGCAGCAGTAACAGCAACAACTACATCAGCAGTAGCAACAGCAGCAGCAACAGCAGCAACAGCGGCTGCAGCCCTACAGTAGTGGCTACATCAACCACTGCTGACGTCAGCGGCCGTCTGCTGACGTCAGTGCCGACGTCATTAACAAAAAAATGACAAAGCAGTAGCATTGCACACACCGCAGTAGCCTCTATTGACATCAGCCATTCTCGGCTGACGTCACTGTTGACATCAGCAGTAGAAAAAAAAACCAAACAAAAGGGGAAGAGAGTCATAAGACACCATGACTAACAGCCCCTGTGAGGAGGGGTCCTCCTCTCTTGGAGAGACCCCCAGCACCCCTTTCCTGCAGCAGCTGCAGTAGTTGCAGCAATAATAGCAACAGTAGCAGCAGCAGCAGCCCTCTGGCGTCTTCAGCGGCAACCTTGACCCCCTCGCTTCTCTTGAGCAATAGCTCGTCGCCTTGACATAGCAGCTTGCAACGCTGCAACCATTGGCCTTCCAGACTGCCAACAGTGCGCCGCCACCATTCATCCCCCCAGGGCATGCCAGCCCAGCTGTGTCTGCTGCCACGCACTACCTGGCGTAGCAGCAGACTCAGCGCCAGCGGCAGACGGTGACCTCCGTCCTTGACCCCACTCTGGGTGCCGGCCGTAGGCAGAAGGAATTTGAGATGCTGCAGCCGTTGCTTCAGGCCGACGAGCAGTTCTGGAGCTGGGAGCTCAGATTCCGGATTTGGGCACAGGGAGAGGGCCTGTGGGCATACTACACCCTCTCGTATGACCCCACCCTGGCCGACCCATTGTATGACGCTGGTCGTGCCGTACGTGCTATAGTCCTTGTCGCCCCTCCAGCTTCCCGCCTCGCCCTCGAGCCCTTCCTCGATGACTTCACCACTGGCGGCACACCAGACCCTACAGCTGCGTGGCACGTCCTCACTCGTCCCCATCGCCTTTCTAGCGACATCGAGACGAGTCGTCTGCTGCGGGAGTTCAACTCCCTGCGCATGGGGGAGACCGAGGTAGTCACGGCGTACAGGCAGCACGCGGAGGACATGCTCCGTCGCTTAGACACCACTGCTCCACCGCCTTTGGCCGCGCTCCTTACCATCAGGCGCGGTGCCACCAATGCATACGCAGATGTCTTCGTCCACTACCCCCAGGAAGTTCTCTCCACCCTGGCGACCCAGGGCACCCTCATGCCCTGGGCATATGAGCTATTCCTTCGGATTGAGGAGGCTCACCAGGAGTCCCGTCTCCAGCACACTGAGGCCCTCGCTTCCCCTGCCATCGCCTCCCCTGTCATCGCCTCTGTGGCAGTCGCCTCACCCGCAGTTGCTTCTTTCTCCACCAGCTCCTCGTCACCGGGGAAGAAGATGCGTCGAGGCAAAAAGGGCAAGGGTCCGCAGCCGTAGCAGCAGTAGCAACAGTAGTCGACTGGGTCTAGCGGTGGCTCGTTCTGTGACAACTGTGGACAGCCAGGACACGGTTGGTACACGTGCCCGCTTCCGATTGACGAGGCCCGCGTCATCGCCACCATGCGTCGCTAGCGGGAGCGCCTCCTCACCTCTGCCGCCTTCGCTATCGCTGTCCCTGCCGCCTCGACCCCGTCTAGCGGCTTCGCTCATCTGACCACGCAACCGTGTTGTGGTGCTGTCAGACATACACAGTTGTACAGTTGGTTGTGACCACTCGGCTGTGTCCATGCTCGTGCAGATCCCTGAGGCGGACCCAGCTGGAGACAGAGCCCCCTGAGGTGGTGGAGGCGGCCTGGTAGCCTACCTGGTGCACCGGAGGGTTGCCACGACCTACGGACTGCGTTTGGAGACATTCAGGATTTTCTCGGTGGACAACCCTGCCATGCTGATTTGCAT
>SZWC01021549.1:28356-42722 GCA_023375785.1 Penium margaritaceum | reverse complement strand
CCCCCTATCATTTCCTCCTTGGTTGGAGACTCTCCTGTTCGTGTTCCACTCTTCACACTACAAGCCACGCCGGCCTTTGTGGTCATGCGCTCCGCACACTCCACTTGACGCATCCAACGACAGGCGTCGGATGAACACTGACGCAGTCGTGCACCATGCGAGGCCTCGCATCTCACACATCTTGCACCACCTTTTACGCTTATGTCGTGATGTTGAACAAGCTAAAAGGGAAGTGCGTAGGCTCATGTTCATTTGAGATGCTCGATGCCACTCGACATCTTAGCTTCCGTTGTCATGTTAAAGTAGTTAGAATTTGTAGTAGTTGAAGACTGTGGGGCGTGGCATGTGTTGTCCCCGGATCGGATTTACCCATAGAGCTCAACGGCTAGAGTGACGTTAGGACATTCTGCATTCGCGCCAGATCCGTTGGAATGGCGCACTCCTATCCGTTGGACCAAGAGCCTGCCTATGTATTGTGCCCCGCATTGAGTTAACTTGAACCTCTTGATCTAAACTATTCTTATCTCAACACTTCACGTATGCTACACGTGATTGAGCTCTGTTTTGTGGATATGTCAATGCCTTCTCTATATTCATCTTATTCTTACAATTTCAATACAGTAATTATGGTTATGATAAGTGATCTGAAGAAGCATCTACACAAATTTTGTGTATTGATTTTTGCTTCTTCTTTTCATCACAAAACTAGATAGATAACCAAAGTGGGCTGCGATAATGATGCACTTTGTGGTACAAACCATAGTATGGAATGTGTTCCACAATATAGATTTTAATGAAAAAAGATGAAAATATTGCAATAGAGTCCAATAAGCTGATTATTTCAGCACATAGCTTCACGCGTGATAGAGCACGCCTAGTAATAGTTTATTCAATTAACTACGTTTACGACAAAAGGGATTCTACACATCAAAATAGAGCAGAAGGAGAGTGCTCCCATGCGTTTGGGTCACATTTTAGATCGCATCATCCCTTGGATAGACAATTTGGTCATGACATGTTCAAAGGCCCATACATTTGAGCAGGACGTTTGTGAGAAATGGAATGAGATAAATACTATTTTGAAATACAAGTTTGTGACATTTCCTCCAGTCTATGACAAGAAACAAGTGAGGCAAAATCTTTGTGTCCATACTATGTATCATGATGGCTATTCCATTCACAAATACAAAGCAAATCTTAGAGAAAAAGGGTGTGTATGGGTCATGGGATCATGAAAAAGCATCACTGTTCCATTCATACAGGTTACTTCACAGACAAACGACAATTTGCTTCTAAAGAATCATTGTTTTCTAGGTTCTATTGAAACACTATATTAATATGATACCTTGAAATGAAGGTACATAGGGATATTAAAATTGTGATATTCTAAGGTTTGTGTAATAATCTTGAAAGATTTTGAAACATAAAGAGAGTAGTATATATGCTTAGACATTTTAAAACATTTTGGCATGAGGATTTGGAAACTGCACAGATGCAATGTGCTACACAAAGAGTGAACCTAGAATGAAAACAATTTCTCATAATTCAGAAAATAAATTGTAATTGATGTTATATAAACATATGAAATTTTAGCGTTTTCAATCCATTACTATGATGGCCTTAAAAAGGAGTGATGTGCTGAAGGTATACCTTCGATGACAGTTTAGGGTGGAGTTTGGATGTAACTCACAATGGAGGTCAGACACAACAAACTGGAGGATTGGATTGAGATTTATCCATGGGAAGACGTCATGATTATGGCCATAAACTATGCCTGTCTTGAAGGCTGTACCACAAATGGGCTTTCAAATCACTCCATATCGGGGAAACAACTATTGATGTAGCTAACATTACAATAAAGAGTTTGGTTGATTCTTACTTGCATCATTCAAGTCTTAACAATTTCATGTGTGCCTCCATGAAAACACAAGAAAGATAAATACTTCTTGCAAGCCATATATGTTATCATGAACACTCTTCAAAAATATTTAAAATGCATGCCTTTATTTGACTACTTTATTGAAAATTTGACACTAAGCTTGAATTGTTTTAATTATTTCTCTTTACCCGGTCTATTGTTGGGATTTACTGATAGTAAATACAACGTATATATAGTTAAAACTCAGATACATAATTGTATGATCTGAATTCTGGAAGATTTATTTACACGATCTTAGAAAGCAAGAATACATGACCACAATCCACACAGAAGTAGCACATGTAGAAACTAGTGAGATACCAAATGAAGTGATTTTGTGTTAGGGATTGACTTACATGATGTTGCATTATTGTTGTATCATACGATGCAACATCCAGAGTTTTCCCGAGATAGGGATCGGTTCAACATGAGCCCCTCAATCATGGGTGCAAAGAAGTGTGTTAGTCTCTTTTTTTGGTGAATTCAACCTCCTTTCTTGAATTGTTTTTACTTTTGGCATTGATGCATGTAAACCCATCTCATCATCTTTCGTTGATATTTGTACCAGGATTATTTATTTGTTCTTTTTTGTGTTTGTGTGAACATCTGTACAGGTCACAGACCGAGAAGAACGTGAAAGCACGAATTTACGATCTTCACACCTTAAATGAGCATAGAACTTGAAAGTGACATTTCTTATTTTTCAATATGTTACAAAGTGATTGTTTTCTTATAGAATATAAATAAACACTGCTTTATTCACTCAATTGTGTTTTACATGTTGCTACATTCAAGCTTCATAATTGTATAATTCATATTTTGTGTGATTAGATGTTTCTTTTGATAAGAAGTTTTTTCTTTCCAACCCATCACTTAACGTCACACTTGATGCAATATGAATTGAGAAGGGAAGTCTCACATGCAAGCAATCAAATAGAATGGATTAAGGATTTGAGTCCGCGAAGCAGTAGAATTTCAGCCTATCAGGCAAAAAAATACTTTGACATGCAATTTATTTGCATTAGAGTGATAGGCTCAACAAGGAGACAGAAAGGATGGCTCACTCCTAGATTAGAGGAGTGTAGCATGCGGCTTTCTCAAATTTGATCAAGCAAGGACCATAGCCTATTGTTGACTCGACAAGATGATTATAGGGTTGGTGACAAAATTAGAGTGTCTCCTGCTTAGTATGACAATGATTCTATTCAGATATCCCATATCTTAGTTTTTATTACTATAGTTTCCTATGATTAAAGAATTTCCATGTGAATTTTTATTCATTTTTGTAAATTGTTTGAAACATTTCCAGATTCTGTGCCTTATTAACTTTGCATCATGAAAAAACATTTCCAAAATTTCCATTTATTTTTATGGACATATACTTCACAACTATCAAATATGAATGGACAGTGTACAAATGAAACTGTTATGTTCCATTCATTGATAAATTGGCTTTATGTAAAGTAGATCATCTGTATGAAATTACATTTTTGGATTATTGAAAATGGATTTTGGGAAATAGAATCCTGTTTGAAACTGCTGGTGCATAAACTGTTGGAATTCACCAAAGACAAGTTATCTTACGTCACCCATGAGAGGCAAAACCGTTTTAAAAATGCAAAGATACCATATGCATACACATCTTCACCATTTCTTGACTCATAGGGCGGATGCATGGAGCCCATTCTTCAATTCAGCATTGTTTTTGAGTCCCTAAAAGAAAACAATGTGTTCAAAGAAAAACCCCAATAAATAGTTTATCTCCTCATGTTGTTCTTATAATCTAGCATTATAAAGACTGATTTTATTCAGATACAGTATTCATGATTGGAAAAATCTTAAAGTAACACCTTATTTACCGTCTTCCAGCTAGGTTGGGTGACATAATGCACGTAGACCCTCTTCAAGTATACGTCTATTAGAAGAATGGACGTAAGAGAATTTAAAATGTGAAAGTATACCTTTTATTAGACCCTGAGCATGATAAAGGAAGTGAAGCGTGTTCTACATGTCTTCCATGTTTTAAGATGAGACCTCTTTGCCTTGACGTGGTCAAAGTGGTGAAACTTTGTCCTCTTCCTCTTCTTCATCAATGAGTTGTTTTTGTACGTAAGGGGTCATAACATTCTTCCTAGCGTGGTGTGATCAATGATTCATCTCCCTTTTTCTCATTCAAACACTCCATGAGCAAAGATATAATGAATGGTTACATGACAACGTGTAGTGGATTGAACAGAATCCTTGGCCGACTAGGCCAAAACCGTGGTGGTAGAGGATCTCTGACCCTCAAGCCATCCCGTCTCACCGCCCACAGTCCCAGGTGGCCCCGCGCGAGCCACGTGGCTCCTTCGAATGGTTGGCCTAGCACTGCCACGCTACACTCCGTCTCCCACTGGTTTAAAATTAAATATTGAGAAAACCTGAAATTTTGTGGCTGTACATAGAATGTTTCATGTGGATTTTAGTATTCATGGTTCCATGAACTTTCATTTTTATTCTCTTAGTTGAAGCATTCTACCTACAATAAAATTCCTATCTTTCATTACTTCAACATTACAGTTTCTTCCTTGATGTAACCTCTTACATGAGTTTAAACCATGTCTCAAATTCATTGATCATTCAATTGAAATCCATGATCTTGAGTTTTATTTCATTAGCAAAGAAATAAAACTAAGAAACAAGTCATGTGAGATATTTAGACGTTCATTTTTTTCCATGAGACTTATTATAAAAGTTCATTTTCATGCACGAGACTTACTACAATAGTTTTCATCGAGGAGGATCTTGGTGTGCAAGAAGTTACAGTGGCGTCGCAAGGTGGAGGCCACCAGAATAGCCTTGACATGGAGTGCCAAATTAGTTTTTTCTGAGATCATGATTGAGTAGTGAAATATTTTCAAGAGAAATGTAACAAAAGACTATTAATATTTCAACCACCTTTTGTTATTAGCGGATGGCTGATTTCCCGTAGTCTTGAAGATATGTCTCTTGTCCCTTTTGTTTTCTTCAGAATTCAGTCCGTTGCCCTCATCTATATGATTTAACTGTTCTTAAGTTTTTATGGACATCAATCTACCAGAGTAATATACATTTTGGAGGGGGTACCCTTTTATGCATAACTTTATCAAGATAATACTAGCTAAAAAACAACTTGTCCTAAGGGACATTTTGTTTCTTAGGTCCTCTAGGACCTAAGATACAACATGTATCTTTACTCAACATTATACAACAATGAGCAAAGTTAGCAACGATGAGCATCCCTACGAGCACATGCAAAATGGTCATTAGCTTTGCATGTTTGCCTTGTATTAGTTAGTGTTAAAGATATAGTGAGTCATATTCCCTCCAAAACATCTTGCGTTATGGTTTTAGTGTCTCATAAATCCAGTTCATAACTATGTACGTAAGACTAATCCACTAAGTTACAAAAGTGCTGCTTATTCTTGGCTAAATAATTAGTTTTTAATCCATAATTCAACTTTTTTTCTTGCATTTTAAAATATCACCGTACAGTTTTCAATGCATTGCATGTGTGTAGTTGTCTATGTGAGTTTTCATATTTTGAGACTAATCTTGCATGTTGTAGCACCAATTCAATCTAAGTCGTGGGAGAAAATGCTTGCGTGTTTTTGCTTGTTGGTTGAAAATTAATCAAGAATTGTGAACCACTTCTCCCTTTAAATTCTTCACATTCTTCACAACCACCATGGGTTCTCTTTCTAACCAAGCACATCTTCAAGCTCATCATAACCATAAGCCAAATCTGTTGCCATGTCAGCTCTGTCCCTTCTTCCACCATTCTTTTAAGCCACCTGTGCTTGGATGGTTCAGTTCCATAGGCAACCCGTGGGTACGCAAAAGTGAACACGCGTGGTTTATCTTGTGCACATGAAATCAGCTGAAGGAAACATCTTCGTAATTTACGGAAGATGCAGTTCCACACGCATACATCAGTAGCAATTTTTTGCTAGACATGAATATGGGTCGTCAATGATAAAGACGCGATTTACGTTTCAAGTAATTCAAAAAGATTTTTTGTGAAATGAATTTATTTTCAAACTAGTTTGGTGCCCACTACCACTTTCTTAGATGTCGCATACTCATCAACAAATAGGTTTTCAAAAATCGAGTGTACCCCCAAATCAGCCAAAGGAAGTACGTCGCAAGACATCGCGACAAACTTAACGAGCTAGCCGAGAAGTCACCTACAAGCCTGAGCACTGTCGTCGCACTCAACAAAGTTAGGGTTTCTACATGCTAACTTCTAGTTGTCTTACTCCGACTGGGTGCAACCTGCAGCCATGGACGACAAAGTGGAGCCAACAGCTACCCTCCTTATCCTTTTCCTGGTCATAATTGCGACCATGCCCTTCCTTAAGAATCCAAACCTCACCCACGTGCTTTCACGCTACCATTTCCTGTCAGAGTTTCTCAAATATGGCTCAAATGCCTCATGCGTGTACGACATTCTCCATGTTGACCCATGGAGGTTTGACCTACTAGTCCGTATGCTTCATGCGTTATCGCTGGAGCCTACTCGGTGGTTGTCGGTGGAGGAATTTGTGGCCATCTTCCTCACAAATTTCATGGCAAGAAAAGGACAACATCGTCGTGTGGAGACCTTCTAGCACTAAGAAGAGACCATCACAAGTCATTTCCATTGAGTTCTTCATCGCAAACTTTTGCTTGGCCCGACTGTCATTAGCCAACCCCCGGGATATCATTCCACCAAAGGTGTTTAGGTCTACAAGGTTCTTCCCTTGGTTTGAGGATTGCCTCAGTGCTTTTGATGGAACCCACGTGCCCGCATGTGTACCTGTGGCCTAGTAAGGATCGTAATTCAATAAGAAAATTCAGAAGACGTAGAATGTGCTACTTGCGGTCACCTTTGACAAGACCATCACCTAGGTGCATGCTGGTTGGGAGGGGAGCACACACGATAGTCGTGTGTTACGTGACGCCATGAACAATGGCTTCAACATTTTTTAGGTACGGTACTACCTTGCCGTTTTCCGGTACACAATCACGAGGACAGTCCTCACTACATACCACGGAATGCGGAACCATTTGCGGGATGAGGGTGTGGATGGAGGTCCATTTGAGCCACACACACACACACACACACACACACACACACACACACACACACACACACACACACACACACACACACACACACACACACCATAGGAGTTGTTCAACCTACGTCATTTGTCACTGCAACTGACGGTGGAGCTCGCGATTGAACAGCTCAAGTGCAAATTTCAAATACTACATAACATAGAAGGTTATTCCCTACGGGTGCAACGAGATGTCGTTGTTGCATATTGCATCTTGCACAATGTTTTTGTTCAGTGTGCAGTAGCAGGTGACCATTACTGTGTTGACTTCAGACTTGTCATCAAGGAGGACAACAAAAATGACCCAACAAGCTTGGTGGATGTAGAGAATGCTAGGGTTTGGCATCTAGGTATAACAAGGCAGATGTACCTAGACTTTGCCACTATGCGTGCGGAACGTGGCTAGCTGTGATGTTCCTGTTTCTACAAGGTTACAGCTCTGTTGACTATTGATTATGACCATATTCTCTTTCATTATAACATGATGAAAATGAACTTCCAATGTCCATCATATTTTGATCCCCTTGCTTACATGTGTCATTGGCGCAATTGATAGATGATAACATGGGTTCACATAGAACTGACTATGGTTGCAGCCCAGTGCTACATTGGTATAACGAATTCAAGGTTCTTTGGGATATAACATTCATTGGGATGAAACATTCCTTAGATGCAAACATTCGTGGTACATGATCAGCCAATCAAAGACCACTGATGAATAGTCAAAGAGATGAAAAATCATATAAATGAAGGTACTTGCATTATAGAACTTGTCAACCACTATGCAAGGTGAACATAGCTTGAGATATAACCCTACTCCCAGCGCCACATCCCTTGTCATACACCATCTTCCTCATTTCATCATCCTGATTAAATTTGCACCTAGAGTAGACAATGAGGCCTCTAAGAGTGGCCAAGCCAATTCCCAGCAAGAGTCCTTCAAGGAAGAGTTGGAGGCACAGACTTCTGTTAACAATAGCACATTTGGCCATTGTAAGCAATTCTGCCTGGAGTCCTTCACAATCACAGAGAAACATACAAGGATAAGATGAGGGCATGCAAGGTTCATTCGCATATCTGGTACTGCGGAAATGTGTAGGCAGTTGACAAACATGGTTGACCAAACCTTGTGAACAACACATTGGCATAAGGAAATAAGCTAATAGAACACTATGGGAGATTGACGCAAAAGGGAAAGAGATGAGTGAACATGCAGATTTTCCTCAAAGCTTTTGGAGCTCCATGTCGGCCTCCAAAAAGGCCTATGATGTCTTAGGGTGTGCCGCCAGGAACACCAGCAACAAAACCTTATGCTGTGGACTCACGTCCATCTCCTTATTCATCCCACAATTTCCCTGCTTTAGCCACGGACCGCAGTCTGCACCCGCCATGTGGTTAAGGCATGTGTCAACTGCAAAGCGACTTCAGCAACTTTACGACTGGAATAAACGTGAATGTCCACGTCTAGTCAAGGACCAAAGACTATCATTGTGGAGGCTGCACCCTGCAGATTGTGGGGTGCAGCCTCCACACCACTCATGCCCTCTCCCACCCCTGCATTTTTGTTTGATGCCACACGCACACTAGCAGTTGCAGGGCGAGAACCACAAGTTTTTGCACCCGCTCCCATACCATGCTCTCTAATAACTGGTGGAGCCCCCCCACGGAGTGACCACGGCCGGACCCTCGTGCACCCATGCCTTCATTGCATGTTTTAATACTGGCCGCACCATGAGGGTCAGAGCGTGCGGGCTCCCCTCCTCAATTTCAAAGCATGGTACTTGTGAGCTGGAAGCCCGCACCCGCTCCCAGTCTCGCACCTGCTCCCGGCCTGGCACCAATGTCCACGAATGCTGGGGTCACTTGTGAATGCACCCCCTCTCCCTCCTTCCCACACAAGTGGATCATTTTGCACTTGGATCCAAGATTCCCATCTTGATGAGATTCTCGTCTAGGTTATTGATGTACCTTCCATGCCAACGAACATCGTTCCCATCCACATCCACACCCTCATCCTTGCCATCCTCATCAAACTCCCCATCACTATTCAAGTCCACCAAAGGCTGCATTGCACCACTCCCCTCATCCCACATAGCCACGCCATCAAATTCATCCACGTCTACCTTGTTCTTCACCCACAACAAGGCAAGTACATCACTTTCCCCACCCGACACGTTATCTACAGCCTCCCTTCCCACCACTAGCACGTTGGTGGCCAATCCGCCTTGCGCCATCTCATGCGGCCAAACCTTGTAACATTACTCAAGCCAAACAGAATGGGCATCTGCCCACCACACAAGCCCATTCTGTCCCACTTCCTTTAATTCATTCCAAACATCCTGGTCCATGACCGGCACTCCATTCGGCCACCCAATGCTGCTCACCTTGGGTAGCGCGCACATAGACTTGTAACCAGTCCTCAGCATGCGGAGACGGATACTACAGTACGTTTGCTTGTAGAAAACGTGTGGGAGGTTCTGCTTTGGTTGCTCTTTGTTGAGGAGGGTATAGAACCGCTTCAACATCGGCTCGTATGAGCTCGCTGGCCAATAGTTCTTGCGATGTACATCTATCTGTACGTCTAAGACGCACTCAAGAAGCAGGCCGGTATGGCGAGGATTGCTCCTTCAACGACCGCTCGCGGAGTTCGGCTGCTTTGTGGGAGTGGACTAATGCCACTTCACTTGACAACGTGATGCCACCAGCTATGCACGCTCAGCAGCTGCCAGGTAGGTGTGTCCCTTGCAACGTAATGGTGGCTGGGACGCTGTGGACAGCGTGCCCTGAGACGCTACATGCGAAAGCGCTTCATCACTTGGGGCGGGTAGTGGGACGCTAGCCACAGCGGAGCGTGTGGCATTGAACGATGAATTCTGAGGACGGCCAATGAACCAAGACGCCATAGCATACTAGGGTTTTGACGGTTTGACAACAATACGGTCGATAAGGTGTGTTGGGTGATGGTGGCATGACAACAACGGGCTGCCTTTGTACAAAATAGCTGCAATCTGTGCGAAGAGCAGCCATAAGTTTGCAGTGGGCAGCCAATGGGCGGGCTCGTGGATGTTGTCTTTGGTTGTTTTCGACCAACATCTCTTGTCGTTGCGTCAATCATGGTCATCAGATCGACGGTGTGATGGATGCCCCTATCAGACTGTACTGATGTTTTGTTGTAGCCAGGGGGAGGCTAGAGAGTCGACATTTCATCGATTGTTCTCGCATGACCTAAACTCTTTAGGGACTGTGTTGATGCATTGCCATGCTCCCGCAATGTTAGCATCGCGATGAAGTCACGGTTCACTATTGTCATGCAATGTTTGTATGCATATAAACATCACGAAAGTACAATTCAGTCCCTACAACGATATGTCTCCACGCATATCAGGAACTGCTCTTCTGACTTTGCGCGCAATGTCCTACATCTACCCAACATTGCTCAACATTGCGATACAAGGCAGTGTTTGTGCATTCTGACTTTTGTACTTGTTGCTTGGTCACTTCTGAAAGAGGAACCAGGGACTTTTTAGTGGTTTTTTTTGGTGCAATAAGAAGGCCTAACCCACGGGCCACCATAAAAAATCTGTCGATTCACTTTTGATCAGTCAATTCCTTGCAAAATGTACAATTCAAAAACTAGCATCACGAAGTGAGATGGTGGAAACATGGTTTGCTATGATGTAGCGTTTTTTCAGTATCACAAAGGAAACCCAAGTCGCACGATGCAAAGATAAGTGACATCACTGGCGTCGAAGAAGATGTCCTTGAGTTGCAAATCAATGTCGTTGGAGGAATTCAACCTGACGCCAGCGCTGGAAAGCACGTCAGGTAAAAGTGCGTCATTGTTGTGTTTGGTAGTGAGGGTTACCGCAAAAGGGCAAACATCTTAATCGAGATGCTGACCCCAGAATTCTTCAACACAGTCCCTTAAAGGCGCGTGGAGGCCGTCGTGACCCCTTAAAAACCACTTTCCCATGCGTTACCAAGCGCATGGGGTTGCGTGAAATGCAAGAATTGCATGGGATGAACCACGCGTGTTAACTCGTGCATACCCACTCGCGTTTATGATTTCAATTTCAACCGATGCTACTTCTGTTGCCGGTGCTCCTTCCGCCAGAGATCTTCACAATCCATGTCCAGATTCCCACTAGTCCAGCCGCTTGTCCACTGCAGCTTTTGAGTTCAACATTAACGCAGACAGCTCAGTTCAACCTACTTTACACACTGGGTGAGGCTAGAAACCTGCAGATAGTGGCTATTAGGTTGTTGTGGAACTCACATCGTGCCTTCCTTAGGCGCGAACTGAGGTAGCAAAACTTTGACATTTATAATGAAACTAAAAAAGCAAATTCAAAGCCTGCTCTCACCTCTGTTGTGTGTCCCTCGTCTGCAGATCGTGGGCTTGCGGAAGGGAAATGATCTGTAGTGGGCGGGCGTTTCGAGGGATGATACATGCTTGGCCGTCCAATCATGAGGGACTTTGCATGAACCCAGTTTGTTGGCATGAACTGGGTTGGCATGAAACCCTGAAGTGGACAACGAAAAAGAAACTTTGTCCGTGATTGACTAAGCTCTCTTTTCATTAAAAGGTGGAATTCAATCTTGCCGAAAACCTGAAAAACCTCAGAAACACATCGCAAACCTGTTCCCTAATCGATCGCTGGCAGGTACAAAGATCGCATCCAGCGTCATCGGCTTACTCGGGGCTCAAGGCGAAGAGTTTTTCTTTCCTGCACGTTTCCTGCCACAGCCACTGTGCACAATTCTCTCACTATCGGTTCGGACCATGCTTCGGGACCTTGGACGGCTCTCCCACTGACGGGTTTTTCCTCCGTGGCGAAGGCCAAAAGAAACAAGAGGCGGGTGTTGCACACAAAGCGTGCATAGGGTTACGTAGTAACGGCGTAGAATTATCATTCATTCGGCCTTCAGAATGGAATTGAAGAGAAAAATCTCATAAAATTTAAAAAGGTGAGAATATACAAGAACCATATCAATTCCTTGTAAAATGAAAAGGAATACCAAGATCTTCTATGTAGTTCAAAGAAGTTTACTATGTACATTCCACGTTAGTTTTTGTCAATAGTAGAGATATAAAAAAATGGTTTTTATTTGTAGGAAAAAATTCGGATTCATTAATATGTTTTTGTGCAATTTTGGGTAATGATGAATTTGTTCTAGGAAAAAAGGAAAATGTGGGATTTCTAGATGAAAATTTCATACAATGAAATCGTAAATGAATAAATTTATACTGTTTAATAAGGTTTCTGTATTTTTTTTACGTTAATCTACCGCAATTTCTTTTTCTCCTGACGTTTTGTTTCCGGGATCAGTTGTTTGGCTACTCTAGCTAAACAACTGACTTGACTGGACGGGAAGCTTGGCCAAGATTCCCGTCCAATTCCTTACACAAAGCGTACTGTCCGTTATTGAGCTGACTCGCTTTGCTTGTCCGATTCCGTAAGCGTACTGTCCAATAATTACTTGTTTACAATCTACTAAGCTACATAGTAGATTGTAAACAAGTAATTATTGGACAGTAGAGCTAGTGGGGAAGCTCTATTACGTAATTATTCGCTTCGGTTACTACGTAGCCCAAAACAAAAAAACGTTTTCTCCCACTCACGCCAGGTCCAGGAGCTTCCCCACTTGCAGACGCTCCTCTTGCTAGCACCCATTGCGGTTCTGCTGCCGCAGCAACCAGCAATAGTGACACCAATGATCTAGTCACTGCTGTTTTGGGGTGGCGTATGCAAGGTGCGGTTGCGGTTTATTTCATCTGTGGGGTAGCCAAAGAAACAAAAAAACAAGAGGCCGGTGTTGCACGGAAAGCGTGCATAGGATTACATAGCAAACAAGTACAATTATTGCCAGACTCACAAGAATTTTCAAGTTTATAAGTGCTTTAAACTTGATAGGCTAAAACACATGTCTGTAGAGAAGCTTCTAAAATTCTCTAATAAAAATTCTATAATGTGTTTGCCTTGTCCAAGTTGATGTCGTCAATGAAGCATGAAAAGGTGCTTGGATACATGATACCATTCTATACTTGAAAGATTGAGGCAAAGATAAAAAAGTATGAAGGCAAAGTTTGGTGGGGGTGTGGGCATCTGGGACAAATACAAAATCCTGTTGGGGCATTCGATACAAGGACAAGTTAAATCATGGATGTGATCTCATCCGCATGTGCTCATTTCTTTAGTACTTTGATGCTCGAATCTGAAATTTGAATGCCGAACAAGCGAGTGTCTAGTGTGATTGTGTGCTTGCAGCCACGCTTTTCATCGCTCAACCGCGTTGCTACACCAATGTCTCTAGCAAGTGTCAAACTGTTTTGGTGAACCAAAATACAATGTGCCCATATGAGCAGAAACCAGAATTGGGGACAGACCCAAACAAAGCCACTGTAAATATGGACAAAGACAAAACAAAATGGTCAAAACATTATTTGAACCACCTTTCATGTCCCAGTCTGGTATTCAGAGTGTAACTTCTTAGATTTCTTTTCATTACCTGGCTCGTGGATATGGGAAGGTCAACCCTTTGTTCTTGTGGATATCTAATCATGTACTCCCTCTGAGAAATGTCTCAATCGTTTGACATTCCTTTGTGTTTTTGAAATCTTTATCTACCTAAAAATTCCTGCAAAACCCCAATTCAGTTTTTATGTTTCCAATAAAGCAAGTCCTTAGGCGACGGGTTCAACCTCGTGATTTATCTCGTTCCGTGCTAAATCCACCCCCCCCAGTCAGGTTATGTTAAAGAGCCCAAAAAAAAACCCACTTTCAGGCGATCGCAAGTCTGTTGTGCGTCTCATCCACAGCGCGTGAATGAGACCGACGGGTGCGAACGCAAGGACGAAAGCAGACTTCAGTCTGCCACTTCGGGAGCTTGGAACTACTGCATCCACAGCAGCATCGGCAACAGTACATGAGGGGACAACAGCAGCAGAAGCAACAACAGCGGCGGCTGTAGCAGATGCGGAGACAGGGGCATCCGCAGGGGCAGCGAAAGCAACAGCGGTAGCAGCAACGGCAGCTACAGCATCAAGGGTAGCCGCAGCGGCAGCGGCAACGGTAGCGGCGGCAGCGGCAGTGGTGCTTGCGTTCCTGCGTGCGTGTGTGCATGCATGCGTGCGTGCGGGAGGGCGGGAGGGCGGGCGAGCAGGTGGGTGGCGGGCGGGCGTGCGTGCGTGCGTGTCTGCCTGCGTGCATGCATGAGTGCATGCGTGTGTGCGTGCGTGCGTGTGTGGTGTGTACGTGCGTGCGTGCGTGCATGTGTATGTGCATGTGTGCGTGCATGCGTGCGTGCGTGCGTGCGTGCGTGCGTGC
>SZWC01021549.1:2687-17687 GCA_023375785.1 Penium margaritaceum | reverse complement strand
AACATCGTGCAAAGAATGGATTCTGCAAAGTTTTGCAACGTCAGGAAGGCATGATGGTTTGATCATTCAATACCCGGCACAATCGCTTGATAAAGAAAATGATGTAGACAACCTTGTTGAGGTGGCAAGCTACGAAGGACTCTGCCGCTTTTCTTGCTGCAAACGGAAAAAGCTCATGTAACGGGTCTTGTTCCTTCCATGCCTCACACGTGGAATGCCGCTCGAAAGGCTATTGAAAGTTTTGCATAGTCTGCCCAATGCTTGTGTCGAAACCTTCGACATCGCTATGCTAAACACGGGATACTTTGGCAGTGGAGGAGTACGATTGTGGAGAAGCAAGAACCAAACAACGCACACAACATGGAGAAGACGGATCCGTCTTGCCTTTGCCTGAATCCAAAAGTACCCTAAGGGTGTGGCTGGTTGTCGCTGAAATCGGTCGTTGGACGCCATCTGACAGTTCGTTGCAGATTTTGTTGAAGGACATTAGGATTCAACAAATTTCAGGCCGCCTCGCAATCATCATCATCGCTGGTCAGAAGACTGGTGCAGCCGGTCAGGTGTGGAGCGTCTCTTCCCAAACGCAGACGCACGTTGAGCGTCTCCATTGAGTCATCCGTGTTCTGTGTGCGGCCCACTAGGATCGGTTGAGGACAAAAGTCTTAAGCTTGTTCAGACGGATGGATGTGGAGTGTTGAGCCACAAAACCTAGACAACTGTAATACAAAACCACGCAGACAAGAACTTTGTGGCCATCGCTTAAATGGATACTTGAGGAGCCCCAACTACGCATTTCAGCGACAACCAGCTGCACCCTAANTCAACAAATTTCAGGCCGCCTCGCAATCATCATCATCGCTGGTCAGAAGACTGGTGCAGCCGGTCAGGTGTGGAGCGTCTCTTCCCAAACGCAGACGCACGTTGAGCGTCTCCATTGAGTCATCCGTGTTCTGTGTGCGGCCCACTAGGATCGGTTGAGGACAAAAGTCTTAAGCTTGTTCAGACGGATGGATGTGGAGTGTTGAGCCACAAAACCTAGACAACTGTAATACAAAACCACGCAGACAAGAACTTTGTGGCCATCGCTTAAATGGATGTTTGAGGAGCCCCAACTACGCATTTCAGCGACAACCAGCCGTACCCTAACTTGGGCGAGAAACCCTAGGCTGTGAACTGGATAAGCCGCTGTTAACCAGATGCATGACTCGAGTAAGAAAGAAACATACTGGAAGTTTGACCTAAAAAAGTCGAAACCTCTGAAAATCCCAGGAAACAGTTGCAAACCCTGCCAAATGGCACCCCCAGGAGCGAGCTCAGTTTCCTGCTAGCTGTGATGGTTTACCTGTGCCCGCATAACAGGCCAGGCTGGAAAGCACCAGATAGTGCAACTGGACAATGGAAAGAACTTTGGACTACATTTCTCCAATCCGGAATGTGGACAAAAGTCTTTGACACTAAAGACGTTGCCCAAAGGAAATTTTGTACTCTATTTCATCCATTAATCGTATAACGCAACGGTCGAGATTTCATAGAGGACAACATGGTCCCCTTACTTGAGACACACGTCCGAAGGTGCATCTTGGCTGTTGTCTTATCCAGTATGGTCATATAAAATACCTTGAAAGTCTAAATTTCCCTTGCCATTTCGGTTCGAGCTACCTGAACCATGGATCCCACCTCTGTATTCGGTTCTCGAACAGGCTACCCGTTCGATTGCAGCATCGACTGTCCAAAACATGTTTTGTTCTGCCTTTTCAGTTGCACTAGTGGGATGTTTCCAGACGTGCCCCCTATACCCCCAAAATTGCCCGATCGGGAAACACAAGGAGCTCACAGCATGGTCTGTCTCGGCAAGGCTGGTTACGTCGCCAATTTTTGTTCGCGACGTTGTTGTTGTGGACTTGCCCTTGTCCTAAAAAAAGCAGAGGTCCCTTTTCTGATGAGGGCTTGGTTGTGAGGGTGGTTTTCCTGGATGTTTCCCAAAAGGGATGGAGTTCAGAACGTTCTCTCATTGATGAAGACAAAATCGAAGCAAAAATTTAGTGACTTCTATTAGCAAAGAGAGGGAGCCTCTCCTCCTCATTAGAGGAGAAAAAATGGCAACTTTGCAAGGTACCCTGTCTTTCTCATTCATGCACACCACACACCCCAATAATGCACCTCCATCCGCCCCGCCTTTCAGTTTTGGGTCACCATTTGCCCTGCCTTTGAAAATTGGATCTCCATCTGCCCCGTGTCATATTGCTACTGCTTGATATACCCTATTGTCTACCTGTTCATGTCTATTTCTGGCGGGGCAGCAGTCTATCTCCTCTAAAGCAAGCCGATGGATACGTTAACTCAATAAAGTTGCCGGAGTTAATGTTACTAGTTGTCTAAGCAAACGGGTGCTCGTAGGTTCAAGCGCAAGCGAGGGTGGGGAGGGGGAGGGCAGTGAGAGGGGGGGTCATAGAAAGTTGCGATACTCAATGTTTGCCGCATAAGACAAGTTTGCCATCTGAACGGGCGTTTATTTGTCACAACAAAAGTCGTGAGAAACAACACGACAATTGGCACATGACCTGAAACATAAGATCCTGTTTTGGTCTTCTACAACCAAAAATGATTTTGCGTCATACTATATCATATACCCCGTCTGTATGTGACATACTACTAGGCAACAGGTTGGGACAGCAGTGTTGTTGATGTAGCGTGCCGGCTTTCACACTCGTTGCCTAGTCTGCTGCCACCTCGGACTGCTGCTCTAGAGTCTAAGTCTGGGTGCTTTGGGTTTGTTACTCAGAAACGTGCTCGCCAGTGTTAGCGCCAGAAAGCAGCTCAAATTGGAAGTAACAGATTAGGAGTGCAGAATGAGACACAATGGGAGACCCCTCCAAGAACTAGCCTCCCCCAGCTCTGTCAAGCTTGTTACTCAGATCACCAGCCAATCAGAAAATAGCTCTATTTTCAGGCTGGCAGGTTTTCTCGGTGAGCCCTGCTGCCAGACGACCGACGGCCCAAACCTGGGCGTCGTCCGTTTTGCCTGAAAAATGGACCAAACGATAATATGTACGCTGCAAAGGCAGTCGTGCGGTCAGAATCAGCTAGAAAAATAGCAGTAAGGAGTTACGGTTGCCTAAACCCAGGCAGCGTCTACGCTAACCCTCGGTAGCAGCAATGCCATAAAATCATAAAACTTGGACCCAGGGCATGACATGACGCTGGACGTGTGCAAGCAGCATATGCAGCGACAGTGCCTGCCGACGACACGACTCCCGAGGAGGTCTACCAATGGAGCTGAGCATGAAGGAGGGAGGAGGCTCCAGCGAACTGCGTGTAGGCCTTGGCGTGCATCGGCTCCACCTAATGACACTCCATCAGCGTCGCGTCTCGTAGTCAGTCATCTGCACGCCAATGTACACAAGCTGACAGGACACAACAGAGTGAAAGTGAGAGATGTGAGGAAAACACTGACACTCCCCCATGCACAGTGCACATGGACGCGCAGAGAGCACAGAGACCAAGAGGACAGTTAGAGAGAGAACCTCACAAAAAAACACCAACTGCACTCACAACCTTCTTGAACGAGTCATGCTTCAATGCCTTGGTCTAAAAATCAGCCAACCACCGTGTTGTCTCAACCAACCCAATGTCGATGCTGACGTCATGCAATAACGAGTGCACATAGTGATACTCGACATTGATGTGCTTTGTGTGAGTGTGGTGCATGCTGTGGCAATAGCAGTGTCATTGTCACAGTGCAATGTGATGGATGGGACTGACTGACGCAACTCGGAAAATAGGCGGCGCAGCCAAACACTCTTACACACGACACAACCAAGGGCCACATACGCAGCCTCAGCAGTGCTGCGTGCAATGCAACCTTGTTTGCCGCTGCTCCAGGATGTAACCGTTTCACCAACAAGAAAGATCCATCCAGTACGACTCTTACCGTCCTGACTGCCGGCCCAGTCATTGTCGGTGTATCCCGATACCAAAACAAACGGTTGTCAAGAGAACATGAGGCCTCACCGTGGGTTAGACACCATGCAGCGCATCACTCGAATCATGGCCTCAAAAGGGAGGTGACGAGGCTTTTGAGAGAATTGTGCAAGGAGGTTGACGGCAAACGCAATGTCTGGGCGCGTCGTCGTCGCCAGGAACGTTTGTGACCCCATGACGCGCAAGTTCGTGGTCACGTCTATTGGCTCCTCCACCACGGCTGGATCAGAAATCTTAGGCATCTCGTGAGCATCAGGTGACATGGGTGAGTATGCTCTCGGCACGAGGAGAAGGTCCTCAGCGAAGCGTTCGGACAGGGTCTGGACGTAGGCGGCCTGATGGACATGTAGGAAGCCGACGAAGCAATCATGGTCAAGCTCCACGCCCAGAAAGACTCGTGCTGGCTTGAGGTCCTTCATCTTGTACGGAGTGTGTAGCAGGTCCTTGATCCACTGGATGGCAACAACATCTGGTGATGCGATGAGCAGGTCGTCGACATAGAGTAGGACATCAATGAGAGTCTGACCTTGCGGACTGATGAATAGCGCGGGGTTGGCAGAGCTGCGAAGGAGGCTGACACTAAGAAGCGTACGATTGATCTGCTGGTTCCAGCACCACGGTAAATTTTTCAAGCCATTGAGGGCCTTCTGCAGCTTCCAAACCTTGTTGGAGTCGTCTTTGAAGCACGGAGGCCGCACCATGTAGAGCTCCTCGCCCTCCAGTGAGCCATGGAGGAAGTCGTTGCTCACTTCCATCTGGTGCAGTTCCCACCCGTGCAGGACAACCAAGCTGAACAACGCCCAACTGGTGGAGAACCGACCGACGGGGGTAAGGATCTTATCATAGTCGATCCCACAGACTTGAGCAAACCCCTTGGCTGTGAGACGGGCCTTGTACTTGTCCAGGGACCAGACTGGCTTCCACTTTTACCGGAGAACCCACTTGGCGCCGATGGCCTTACGGCCCATAGACGTGAGGTCGACGAGCTCATAGACGTGATGTTGCCGAATGGCGGCAAGCTCGTCAACGCATGCAGCCTCCTAATGAGCGACCTTGGGAGACGCTCGAGCCTCACACATGGTGGCTGGGTCTTCTGGTCGCTCCGTGGGGTTGACAGTGAGGGCGTTTGCGTCCCATGCCCTTGGTGGCGTCCGCATGAGTGTGGCCGCAATAGCATACCTGTGCTCTCGATGGAGCAAGGCATAGCCCAGAGCTAACCCTTGATGTAGATTGACGATGACTGACATTGTGGCCAAGCCAAGTGCCTTGGTGCCGGGGTCCACGCTCAGCACCATGGGAGTGGATCTCACATGAGGTGAGGAGCCTCGTGGGATGGCAGGAGGTCGTGGAATGAGAGGAATTGAGGAGGCAGCCTGAGTGCTCATTGTCGTTCTGGGTCTGAGGCTCCCGCCCGGACCACGTGTGTAGCGCTCCGATACAGACGGGGCAGCAAGCCCTGAGGGGCTGGCAGACGTGGATGGGGCAGCCGGCCTTGAGAGGCCGTCAGACACAGATGGGGCACCCGGCCCGGAGGGGCTAGCGGACACGGACTAGGCAACCGGCTCTGAAGGGCTGTCGGACACAGATGGGGCAACTGACAAAGAGAGACCCCGGGGCGCAGACGATGGAACGCCTAGACACGGCTGGATGGAGGAAGGACCCACCACTCCCCCATGCGATGGGAGGAACATCGACGTGCCGGAGTGAACAAGGTTGCAGGGAAACCGGTCCTCAAAGAAGAGGGCATCGTAGGACTCGCCGATGTAGTATCGTGGGGATCCCAAAAGCTCCATGCCTTTGACTAACGCAAGCTACCGAGGAAGGTGCATGGATGACCCCGAGGCTCGAGCTTGCCACCCTGGTGCGGGGCAGGCAACCACATGATGGCTACGTAACCTAAGACACGGGCCGGACGTAGGTCAGCGCGTTCCCCATACCAGTGCCGGTATGGGATGGACTGACGAGGAATGGGTTCGTGGGGAATCCGATTCTAGACCCACGTCATGTAGGTCATGGCCTCAAAGTAGAAGCCATCAGAGATTCCGGATCCGACACGCATGGTGCAGACGGCATCGGTCATGGTGCGCTTCCATCGCTCAAAGACGCCATTTTGGGCTGGCGTGTAAGGCGCCAGCTTCTCATGACGGACACCACAAGAGGCGAGGACTAGTGTGGTTTCCCCCAAAGAATCATCCCCGCAATCAGAAGAGAAGTGGCGGAGAGGGCCACCACATTCATGTTCAGTGCAGACAAGCCACTCCCAAATGGTGGGAGTGACGTTGCTCTTCTGCCGAAGGCAGAAGACCCAGCGATACTGAGAATAGTCGTCCGTAAGGGTCAAGACGTAACGTCTATGCTCGTTGACTAACTCTGTCAGGAGAGGACCCACGACATGAGAGTGAACCAGGTCGAGTGGGGTGGATGCTCGAGAGGCAGAGAGGGGATAGGTAGAACGTTGCATCTTGCCTTGAGCACAAT
Source organism: Penium margaritaceum (assembly GCA_023375785.1). Lineage (NCBI taxonomy): Eukaryota > Viridiplantae > Streptophyta > Zygnematophyceae > Desmidiales > Peniaceae > Penium > Penium margaritaceum. The sequence continues at coordinate 11,228 of SZWC01021549.1, read as the reverse complement.
TGATGTATTTGGTGGGGCACAGTAGAGGAAAGGAGGCTGAGTCAAGGCCCGTGGCTGTCCGTGTGCGAAGCATGATGTCAATAGCGGTAGAGTGGACGTGTTAGAGGCAGCGATGCAGGAGACNCCCAGCGATACTGAGAATAGTCGTCCGTAAGGGTCAAGACGTAACGTCTATGCTCGTTGACTAACTCTGTCAGGAGAGGACCCACGACATGAGAGTGAACCAGGTCGAGTGGGGTGGATGCTCGAGAGGCAGAGAGGGGATAAGTAGAACGGTGCATCTTGCCTTGAGCACAATCGATGTACTTGGTGGGGCACAGTAGAGGAAAGGAGGCTGAGTCAAGGCCCGTGGCTGTCCGTGTGCGAAGCATGATGTCAATAGCGGTAGAGTGGACGTGTTAGAGGCAGCAATGCAAGAGACGCGTGTGCTACGAAGACTAGGTCCTCATAAGATACATGTGGCTAGTATCTGCCGACAAGGAGGAGACAAATGTAGAAGCAGATAGGCGCGGTACATGCCACAATTTGCAACGGGTGGTGGCATGCAAAACGACACAACCGGACGGACGTAACGACACGGTGCCCACACCACATGAATGCAGAACGTCCATGCTCATGCGATCAAGGGCGGTGACAGACAGGAGGCCGAGCTCAAGGCCAAGGATGAAGAGAACATCAGTCAAGAGGACATTATGAGCAGGATCACGGAAACAAACAACGCCAACACCACAAACGGGCAATACCTCACAAGAGCCCGTCCAAACCCCGGTGACATCGGTGCCGGGACCAAGAGCACTGAAGGCCTGGCACGAGGTCGTCATGTGATGTATGGCCACGGAGTCGATGATCCAGGTCTCTGACGGATCCTGGGCCGATGTGGCCAGGTCGCTGACAATCACGTGAAAATGGGCAAGCAACGTTAATGAAGTGGACCTAGGTGCGAACCGGGAGTGCCATTGATCTATCCAGGCAACATCGTCACAAAGAGGAGCAGGAGGACAAGGCACAACAATGGACAGGACAAACGACGATACATGAAATTATCGTAGCACCGACTCTATAATGCAGGGTGGGGAGGGACTAGCGACGACGCAACTCGTGCTTCCCTGGGGAGGAGGGCGAGGAAGGCCGAGCTAGAAGGCGATGAACTACTCCAGGTGGCGCTTGCGAGTGGAGGGTCTTCTGGAGTAGATTGACTGCGGTGTGACGGTGCAAGAGTCCAGGAAGGGAAAGGAAGGCGCCATGGATGAAGGAGCGGTTGCGAACGGCTCCAAAGGAGGCAACGATGGGGCCATCATGAGTGGCGCAGATGCGGAACGAGCAGCTACGGTCACGACACTGGTGGCAAGGCGGCGCTTGCTCTGACAACGCATGGTGTTGATGACCCGAGACTCGTCAGTCGGGAGTGGACACATACACCACTCGTGTCCTGAGTGGCCACAGTTGTAGTACACGAGGTTGGCGCTGCCTAATCCGCAAGTCTGGTGGAGAGGCCCTTTGCCCCTTTTACTCTTCTTCTTCTTCTTTCTAGATGAGGGGGTGCCAAAAGATGCTACTATTGGTAGAGGGGCGAAAGCCACTGAGCCGATGGCAAGAGAGGCGATGGAAAGAGAGGCGAGGGACTCCGTGCAATGGATGTGTGATTCCTGACGAGCTTCCTTGATGCGGAGGAAGAGCTTGTACGCGCAGGGTATGAGGGTACCCTGGGCAGCCATTGTAGTGAGAGCGTCCTGTGAGTAATGAACGAAGACGTCGGAGTAGGGGTCGGTGGCGCTGCGCTTGATGGTTAGGAGTGCGGAGAGATGGGGTGGTGCAGCATCTCTGGGGCGGCGCACAAGGTCCTGTACGTGCTGCCAATAGGAGGTGTCTGTCTCGGTATCCCCCATGGAGTTGAACTCCCGGAACAGGCGGTTGGTCTCAACATCACTAGATAGGCGATGAGGGCACGTGAGTACGTGCCAGGCTGCTGCCGGGTCAGGGAGGGTGCTAGTGGTGAGGTCACCAAGGAAGGGCTCCAGGGCAAGGTGTGCGGCTGGAGGGGCCACACAGATGAGGGCACGTACGGCAAGACCAGCGTCATAGACCTGGTCGGCTTGGGTGGAGTCAAAGAGGAGGACGTTGTAGGGCCACAGGCTCTCACCCTGTGCCCAGATATGGAAATTGAGTTCTTAGCTCCGGAACTAGTTGCCATCCTGAAGCGGCGGCGGGATGGGGGGGCCGAGGGGGTTCGATGTCTTTTGGCCTACGGCCGGCACCCAGAGTGAGGCCTAGGACTGATGTCACTGTCTATTGTTGGCGTTGGGTGTGTTGCTGCGCCTAGTGTTGCATGGCATAGGAGATCCGAGGGCTCGCGTATCCGGGTGGAACAAACGGTGCTCGTTGACAGTGGTACAGCTGCTGCAGCGCCTGCTGCTTTGGCTGCGGCTGCTGTTGATGCTACGGTGGTGGCTCCTGATGCTGCTACTTCGACTACTGATGCTACTAATGCGGCTACTAATGCTACTAATGCGGCAGCGGCTACTAATGCTGCTACTGCGACTGCTGGACTGACGGCGGTGGCGACAACTCTTGTGCCACAAGCTGCTGCATCAGCATTGCGACCTGCTTGCGCAAAGTGGCGAACGGATCTGTCGAGTCATAATTACTGACGACAGAGCTTGTAAGGTGTACGCGCTGCTGTTGTTACTGTTGGTAAAACTATGCCTACTACTACTGCTGCTGCTGTTGTTACGGCTACTGCCACTGCGACTACTATTGCTGCTGCTACTGCTGTTGTAGGATAGGGGGGGTAGGGGTCCCCCCAACAAAGGAGGACCCCTCCCCATGGGGGCTAGTAGCTATAGTGTTTGTTGGCCCTCCTTTTCCACCTGGTTTTATACTGTTTCCTCTTTTTGAGTTTTTCTCTCTGTGCTATTAATGCCAGCAGTGATGTCAGCAGTGATGGTTGACTTTACCAACTTCTACGACGTCATGTGTAGTTGTTGCCGCCTTTTTTTATTCCTTACAAATGCTAGTAGTGACATCAGCAATGACATCAGCTGAAAAATTACCGACGTCAGCAATGGCTGTTGCTCAAGCCGCTGTTGTATGAGTTGGAGGGTGCCTCTTACTACAACTACAACTGTTGCTGCTGCTACTAGTATGCTGCTGCAACTGCTACTTCTGTCGCTGATGTTACTACTACTGTTGCGTGCTGCTACGGCTGTTGTGGCTGTTGCATCGGCCATGGTAGCAGCAGTAGCTGTAGAGTCACCTACGGGATGGGCGATTTTTTCCCTTCCCCTTTCCCTCTTTGCTTGCTCATCACAACGAGCTTGTTGCTTGCTGCGAGCGATGAGCAGCAAGAAACGAGCTTGCTGCTTGCTGCGGTTAGCGTGGAGCAAGCTCACTGCTAGCTGTGGGCAGCGGTTTGCGAGTAGCTACTACTAGAGTTGTTGTGATTGCGAGGTGCAACTACTGCTGCTGCGGGCTGCTGCTGCAGCTGCTGCAGTTGGCTACTGCAGGCTGCTGCTCGCTGCTCCTAGCTGCTACTACAATCGACTACTGCTGCTGCTTGCTACTGTTTCACATTGATCCTGTTCCAAGCTGTTGTGGGCTGCTATTGCGGCAAGCTAGCGGCTGCTGCTGCTCAGCACAGTTGATGCTTGGTGCTGCTGCCACTTCTCATTATTGCTCTTACTGCTTGCAACACGGTCACACCTAGTCGACGTGCGTTGTCTTCGCGATGCGTGACGTCGCTGGTCGCTCACCTCCTTGCGTCACGCGTGGGGGTCAGTGCTGCCGAAAAAAGTCCAGCAGCATCTCCTTTGGCCGAGTGGCCGTGGGGAAAATTTTGACGCCTTCACCAGGCTGGTCAATGCTGCCGGAAAAGAAATCCAGTTGCATTTCCCCTGTACTGGAGCGTATGGGGGTCCACCGGCGTTGTCTGCCATGTGTACGCCAGTCTTCTACTGTTGCTACTACTACGCTGTGGCTCTGATATCAAGCTTGAAATACTAGGGAGCAGGTTGGGGTAGTAGGTTCGTTGATGCTGCGTGCGGGCTTCTGCGCTCGTTGCTTAGTCTGCTCTCCCCTTAGTCTACTACTCAAGAGTCAAAGTCTAGGTGCTTTTGATTTGTTACTCAGAAACGTGAGCGCCAGTGTTAAGGCCAGAAAGCATCTAAAGACTGGAAGTAACTGATTAGGAGTGAAGAATGAGACACAATGGGAGACACCTCTAAGAACTAGCCTCCCCCAGCTCTGTAGAGCTTGTAACTCAGTTCTATAGCCAATCAGAAAATAACTCTATTTTCAGGCTGGTAGGTTTTCTCGGTGAGCCCTGATAGACGACCGTAGACCCTAGCTCGGGTGTCGTCTGTTTTGCTTGAAAGTTAGACCATATCATAATACGCACGTTCCGAATGCAGTCATGCGGTCAGAATCAGCTAGAAAATTAGGAGTGAGGAGTTATGGCTGCCTTAACCCAGCCAGCGTCTACGCTAATCCCTAGTAGCAACAGTGCCAAAAAATCATGAAACTTGGACCGAGAGCATGATATGGCACTGCGAACGCAACCGTGTAGTCAAACACGACTTTGGACGTGTGCAAGCAGCATATGCAGCTATTGTGCCTGGCGGCGGCACGACCGCCGAGGAGGTCTACAGATGGAGCTGAGCATGAACGAGGGAGGAGGCTCCAGCAAAATTCGTGTAGACCTTGGCGTGCGTTGGCTCCACTCGATGACACCACATCAGCATCGCATCTCACCGTCGGTCATCTGCACGCCGATGTACACAAGCTAGGAGGACACAACATAGTACAAGTGAGAGATGTGAGACAAAAACCAACAAAACTGAAACCTAAGATCCTCTTTTGGTCTTCTGGAACGGATAATGATTTTGCGTCATAATGTATCATATACCCCGTCCGAATGCGACATACCCCATGGGTTGTCCGTACGTCGTTGCCGGTTTTTTCCCAGACGGGGCGGATGGTGATGTTGAAACGGCGGAGGGGATACACTGCGGCCTGTTTTTTTATTTTGGGGTTAACATTATAGACTTTTTGAGGGAGGGGATAATTGTAACAAATTGGTACGGGAAGCTTGGTCCATTGGGCCCAAATCGCTGTGATTGAGGGTCTCTGACCCTCAATCCATCCCGTCCAATCGCCCATAGTCAAGGACCCGTTCAAGGCATGAGGAGAGGCTGGCCCGCACTACACTCCTCCAACTTAGGAGTGGACTCACCTTCGGCGTCCACTGCGGGACTCGAACCCTGGCGCTCAGATACCAATGTAACGAATTGGTACGGGAAGCTTGGCCCGTTGGGCCAAAACAGCAGTGATTGAGGGTCTCCGACCCTCAATCCATCCCGTCCAATGTTGCACAGTCCAGGACCCGTTCAAGCCATGAGGAGAGGCCGGCCCACGCTACACTAATGGAGTCAAAGTGTTTCAAGTCGTAGCGATTAACAGTACCTCGTCCGAAATGCGGGGTACCTAATGTATTTCCCGCGAGAAAAAAATCTGTCGCGAGTCTAGTAGCCTTTAGCGATACTGACTGACTGAATGCAAAGAAGTAAATCCAGCACTCCGACGAAAGCCTCAGCACAATCATCGCACAATCATCACGGACAACTGTGAAACATGTTCAAAACCCTCTGTCCGCGAATTCTTTGGGTCTGATTCCATGTCGTTTTTTGTTCGGATGTGCAGCGAGTCCTTCACGACCCGTCGCAAAAAGAAATAGGCGACGTAAGCAGCCTTGCCGGACTGGAGAACGCGGTCCCAGCCTCGTACCCCTGTCAACAACTACTGTACGAGTTGCCGGCAGGAGGCTATAATCGTTGTCGTCTTGCGGCTAACCCAATGTCTTCTGTCATGTCTGGCCATGGTTTTGAAAACCTTCAAAATCTTACCTCGGCTAAGTATCTACATTCCTATTGGTCATAAGGTGTCGCTCGATTTCAGATCTGGCCATAATTGACTTCGTTACCTAGCTTCCCTTACTGTTTTAGCCATCTTCAAGCGCCCGCCGTCTCCTCCTTCAAATGTGGCCATGGAGACGGCCGACGGAAAAGGGATCGCGAGAGTGAGCCACATTGACGAAAGCAGCCCGTACACACTCGATCTCCTTGAGCCATTCTTAGTATTGAAAGTTGAAAAAATATGTACATGAAGGGTAAAAAATTAAACTTCAACCACACTGAAAGAAGTGAAGAAAAATAATCACAATTTGAAAATAAAATGAAATTTATTGAAAATTTTAAATCCCTTGAAGAAATTTTGAAACGAATAATCCATGATGGCAATTGAGATGTAATTACCCACCCTTCATCGGGTTGGAAAATTAGGTGAAGAAAACTTTCTCTAATATAAATTCATAAAATTTTGAATTCAATAGTAATTTTTTCTCATGTATCATTTCCTCTATATCCCTCAGATTGATTTGTCTGTCTCATGCCTTTTTGGCCTCCACTTAGTTAAGCATATAAATACGTACCTTTTAAAGCAAAATATCTTGGAAAATAAATGAAAACTTACTATAACATCTTCATTCAAAATGAAACTAGCTGAATCAAAATGTGGTATAAATAGAAATTAACGTAATCATTCAAACTAAAAGAACATGGAGAGGCATAAAAAGTACTTAAAATCATAACCACGTAACATTTTCCATGATTCAAAACTCATTGAAAGATTTTTACATTATTTGTTTACGTTTTTATTGGTAAATCATTGTTCACAAAATCAATTTGTTTCATTTTATTATTCAATAATTTTCATATTATCATATTTTGATTTAAATTTAATAAAACTATTCAAGATATAATTTATCTAATCAACTTACATAAGGACGTGATTCAATGTTAGAATAAGAAGATTTAGTTTCATGAACACTAGTATACCACATAAAACACGAAAAATAATGTATAATAACCTTCAATGAGTATTTAATAATGGAAAATGTTACATCATCATACTTTTAAGTATTAACAGTGACTCTCCATGTGCTTATAGTCTAAATTTTCACGCCATTTCTTGTTTGAAAAACTTTTTGATGTTTTTTCTACTTTTAAATCAATTTCTTACAATGTATTCCATTCATTGAATAAGATTTTGCGGTTTAAAATAAACATGTTTATATGTTTCTCTACATTGAAGCCAAAATACATGAGAGGGAGAAATGAACCTGATTCAAATGTATGAAAGGATACATAAGCAAAATTTTATTATTGAAATAAAAATTTAGTTAATATATCTCTAATTAAGATTGGTTTTCTAACCTTATGTAGGGTGCAATATTATATGCTTTTTCCATCACCTGTTCTACGTTTCGAGATGCTTTTAAGGCATTTAAAATTTTCACTATAGTTTTATTTTATTTTCAAATTTTTATCACATTTCTTTACTTCTTTCAGCTTGCCTAAAGGTGAATTTATTGACCGTTCATGTACATGTTTCTAGTTTTGAGTACTCAGAACGTTTTTAGGAGATCATCGAGTGTTTATTTGGCATCTCCTCTAAATATTGCTTTTTCTTGCTATCCTTTTCCGTCGGCTGTCTTCATGGACACATTTGAAAGGAAGCGCCGGCGTGCGCTTAAAGATGGCTAAAACAAAAAGGGAGGCTGCTATGCCTTGTCAATTATGGCCAAATGTGAAATCAAGGGACACTTTATGGCGAATATGGAGTGGAAATCGAGCCGCGGCTAGGTTTCGAAGCTTCTTCGAAAACATGCCCAAACGAAACAATGACCTCGGTCTTCGCCACAGCGCCCCTAGGTTTACGACTGCCTCTTGCCGAAGTCGTCGCCAACCCTAACGCGGGAGCGGAAGCAGCACCAGCAGCGGCGACTCAATTGTAAGAAGGAACCCCAACCGACCCTCGCTCACACCACGCCAATGCGTGTTTCCCTTGGCGGCCGGCGCCACCCCCGCTGCTACTAGGAACCTCCAAGCTCATTTCGCTCTCTCCACCAATTCAGCGCCCAATTCGTTCTAGCTTCACAGTTCACTGTCGGTGCCAACAGCTCTCTTCAACCTTCGTTTCACGTCGACCATTCGAATGTCGTTGTGGGACCTTTAATCGCTCTCCTTCTCCCGGCAAACCTGGAGGACTGCCCCCGCGGACGCTCTCCCTGCAAGCAGCCAGTCCGCGTCCGCAGGTGCTCCTGAGGCATCCCTTGCCGCCGCAGCAGTCGGCCAGAGTGTAGCGGATGCTGCTCGCCCTTCTCCCTTATGCAACCTTCACCAACCTTCTTCAACCGCTGGCGCTCTTGTCCTCGCTTTGACTGCTGGAACTCCTCCTTCCTCCGCCGCAGCCGCTGGGAACTGGTGTGCGCATCCCTCTCCAACGTCGACACCTCTCCCACACTCCTCCAATTATGCCTCTCTTGGCCTCACTCTTCCTCCTGACGTCGGCCTTGGCGCTCCAGCTGCTCAAAACTCCATCAGGGGAAAACAAGCATCACCTGCTGCACTGGTACAGCCCACAGGCATTTTAAGGCCACCACCAAATGCTCCTCTTGCGGCGTCGGCCGTGGGAGTTGCGGTCGCAGCG
>SZWC01021548.1:27093-45884 GCA_023375785.1 Penium margaritaceum | reverse complement strand
GCAACCATTTGCAACGACTTGCAACCACTCGCAACCACTTGCAACCAACCACTCGCAACCACTCAAAACCACTCGCAACAACAGACAACCACTCGCAACCACTCGCAACCACTTGCAACCACTCGCAACAACTCACAACCACTCACAACCACTTACAAGCACTCACAACCACTCGCAACCACTTGGAACCACTCGCAACCACTTGCAACCACTCGCTACCACTCGCAACCACTCGCAACCACTCGCAACCACTCGCAACCACTCACAACCACTCACAATCACTCGCAACCACTTGCAACCACTCGCCCTAGTTGTGCCCAACTTGTGCGCTACTTTCATCCTAGTTGCGCCCACCTTGCGCCCTAGTTGTGCCTTCTTGCGCCCTAGTTGCTCCCTAGTTGCTCCTCAGTAGGACACTAGCTACACCCTAGCTGCACCCTAGTTGTGCCCTAGTTGCACCCTACTTACGTCCTACTTACGTCCTACGTACGCCCTAGTTGCACCCAAGTTGCACCCTAGTTGCGTCCTAGATGCGCCTCAGTTGGGCACGAGCTACGCCCTAGTTGCGCCCTAGTTGCGCCCTAGTTGTGACCTAGTTGCACCCTACTTGTGCCCTACTTGTGCCCTAGCTATGTCCTAGATGTGTCCTACTTGCGTCCTACTTGCGCCCTAGTTGCGGCCTAGTTGTACCCTAGTTGCATCCAAGTTGCACCTAGTTTCGCCCTACTTGTGCCCTAGTTGCGCCCTAGTTGCACCCTAGTTGTGCCCTAGTTGCACCCTAGTTGCGCCCTGAATGCGCCCTAGTTGCACCCTACTTGCGTCCTAGCTACGCCCGACTTGCATCCTAGTTGCGCCCTAGTTGCGTCTCAGTTAGGCACTAGCTACGCCCTAGTTGCACCCTAGTTACGCCCTAGTTGTGCCCTACTTGCACCCTGCTTGCGCCCTAGTTGCATCCTAGTTGCGTCCCAGTTACGCCCTTCTCACGCCCTAGTTGCACCCTAGTTACGCCCTAGTTGAACCCTAACTGCACCCTACTTGCGTCCTAGTTGCGCCCTACTTGCGCCCTAGTTGCGCCCTACTAGCGCCCTAGTTGTGCCCTAGTTGCACCTCAGTTTGGCACTAGCTATGTCCTATTTGCGCCCTAGTTACGTCGTACTTGCACCCTAGTTGCACCCTAGTTGCACCTTACTTGTACCCTACTTGCGCCCTAGTTGTGTCCTAGTTGCGTCCAAGCTGCATCCATAGTTGCACCCCACTTGTACCCTTCTTGCACCCTACTTGCGCCATGATTACATCCTACTTGCGCCTTAGTTGCGCCCTACTTGCACCCTATTTGCACCTTTGTTGCGCCTCAGCTGAGCACTAGCTATGCCCGAGCTACGCCCTAGTTGCACCCTAGTTGCGCCATAGTTGCACCCTACTTGCTACATACTTGCGCCCTACTTGCACCCTAGTTACACCCTAGTTACGCCGTAGTTGTGCCCTACTTGCACCCTTCTTGGGCCCTAGTTGCGCCCAAGATGCGCCCTAGTTGCACCCTTCTTGCGCCCTAGTTGGGCCCTAGTTGTGCCTCAGGGGGCCCTAGTTGCGCCCTAGTTGTGCCCTAGTTACGTCCTAGTTGCGCCCTATTTGCACCCTACTTGTGCCCTAGTTGCGCCCTAGTTGCGCCCTAGTTGCGCCCTAGTTCTACCTCAGCTGGGCACCAGCTACGCCCTAGTTGTGCCCTAGTTGCACCCTAGTTTTGCCCTACTTGCTTCCTAACTGCGCCCTAGTTGCCCCCTAGTTGCGCCTCAGTTGGACACTAGCTACGGCCTAGTTGCGAAATGATCGTTGCGCCCTAGTTGCGTCCTAGTTGTGTCCTAGTAGCGTCCTAGTTGCACCCTACTTGCACCCTACTTGTGCCCTAGTTGCGTCCTCCTTGTACCCTACTTGTGCCCTAGTTACGCCCTAGTTGCACCCTAGTTGTGCTCTAGTTACACCCTACTTACGCCCTACTTACGCCCTCCTTGCGTCCTAGTTGCGCCCTAGTTGCACCCTAGTTGTGTCCTAGGTGCGCCTCAGTTAGGAACAAGCTACGCTCTAGTTGCGTTCTAGTTGCGCCCTAGTTGCACCCTAGTTGCTCCCTAGATGTGCCCTACTTGCGTCCTACTTGCGCCTTAGTTGCGCCCCTAGTTGCACCCTACTTGCGCTCTACTTGCACCGTTGTTGTACCCTAGTTATATTCTAGTTGAGTCCTAGTTTCGTCTTAGTTGCGCCCTATTTGCGCCCTAGTTGTACCCTAGTTGCGCCCTAGTTGTACCCTAGTTGCACCCTAGTTGCATCCTAATTGCGTCCTACTTGCGCCCTAGTTGCACCCTACTTGCGTCCTATTTACGCCCGACTTGCACCCTAGTTGTGCCTTAAGTGCGCCTCAGTTGGGCACTAGCTATGCCCTAGTTGCGTTCTACTTGCACCCTACTTGCGCCCTAGTTGCACCCTAGTTGTGTCCTAGTTGTGACCTCATTGCATCCTACTTGTACCCTAGTTGTTCTCTAGTTGTGCCCTAACTGCGTCCTACTTGCGCCCTACTTGTGCCCTACTTGCGCCATTGTTGTGCCCTACTTGCGTTCTAGTTGCGCCCTACTTGCGCCCTACTTGCGCCCTAGTTTTGCCCTAGTTACACCCTAGTTGTGCCCTACTTGCGCCGTACTTGCGCCCTACTTGCGCCCTAATTACACCCTAGTTGCGCCCTAGTTGCGCCCAAGTTGTGCCCTACTTGCACCCTGCTTGCACCATAGATGCGCCCTAATTGCGCCCTAGTTGTGTCCTACTTGTGCCCTACTTGGGCCCTAGTTGCGCCCTAGTTGCCCCCTAGTTGCGTCCTGGTTGCGTCCTACTTGCGCCTTAGTTGCACCCAACTTACGCCCTAGTTGCGCCCTAAATGCGCCTCAGTTGGGCACGAGCTACGCCCTAGTTGCACCCTAGTTGCATCCTAGATGCTTCCTAGTTGTGCCCTACTTGCGCCCTACTTGTGCCCTAGTTGCGCCCTACTTGCGCCCTAGTTGCACCCTAGTTGCGCCCTAGTTGTACCCTAGTTTCGCCGTAGTTGCTCCTCAGTTGGGCACTAGCTACGAACAAGTTGTGCCCTAGTTGTGCCGTACTTACACCCTACTTGCGCCCTAGTTACGCCCTAGTTGCGCCGTAGTTGCACCCTACTTGCACCCTACTAGCACCCTAGTTGCACCCTAGTTGCGCCCTAGCTTTGCCCTACTTGCACCCTACTTGCGCCTTACTTGCGCCCTATTTGCGCCCTAGTTGCGCCCTAGTTGTGCCTCAGTTTGGCACTAGCCACGTCCTAGTTGTGCCCTAGTTGCACCCTGGTTGCACCCTAGTTGTACCCTACTTGCGTCCTACTTGCGCCCTGGTTATACCCTACTTGCGCCCTAGTTACACCTGACTTGCACCCTAGTTGTTCCCTAGTTGTGCCTTAGTTGGGTACTAGCTACGCCCTAGTTGCCTCCTAGTTGCGCCTATTTGCATCATACTTGCGCCCTACTTGCGCCCTAGTTGCACCCTACGTGCGCCCTACTTGCGCCATACTTGCGTCCTAGTTGCGCCCTAGTTGCGTCCTACTTGTGCCCTACTTCCGTTCAACTTGTGCCCTAGTTACACCCTAGTTACGCCTTAATTGTGCCCTAGTTGCGTCTTACTTGCGTCCTACTTGCGCCCTAGTTGGGTCCTCATTGTACCCTAGTTGTGCCCTACTTGCGTCCTACTTTGGCCCTTGTGCCCTAGTTGTGCCCTAGTTGCACCCTAGTTGCACCCTACTTTCCCCCTAGTTGCGCCCTACTTGTGCCCTAGTTGCGCCCTAGTTGTGCCTCAATTAGGTACTAGCTATGCCGTAGTTGCGCCCTAGTTACGCCCTACTTGCCCCCTAGTTTCTCCCTACTTGCGCCCTAGTTACGTCCTAGTTGTGTCCTAGTTGCACCCTAGTTGTGCCCTAGTTGTGCCCTAGTCATGCCCTAGTTGTACCCTACTTGCACCCTAATTGCGTCCTACTTGCGCCCTAGTTGCTTCCTACGTGCACCCTAGTTGCACCCTAGTTGTCCCCTAGTTGCGCCTCAGTTGGGCATTAGCTACGCCCTACTTTTTCCCTCATTGTACCCTAGTTGTGCCCTAATTGTACCCTACTTGTGTCCTACCTGCGTTCTCGTTGTGCCCTAATTGCGTCCTAGTTACGCCCTAGTTGTGCCCTAGTTGCACCACAGTTGGGCACTAGCCACGCCCTAGTTGCGTCCTAGTTGCGCCCTAGTTGCACCCTAGTTGCGTCCTACTTGCGCCCTACTTGCACCCTAGTTGCGCCCTAGTCGCGCCCTAGTTGCACCTCTGTTGGGTACTAGCTACACCCTAGTTGCGTCCTAGTTGTACCCTAGTTGGGCCCTAGTTGCGTCCTAGTTTCGCCCTAGTTGCGTCCTACTTGCACCCTACTTGCGTCCTAGTTGCACCCTAGTTGCTTCCTAGTTGCGGACTACTTGTGCCTTACTTGCACTCCACTTGCATCCTAGTTGTGTCCTACTTGCGTCCTACTTGCACCCTACTTGCACCCTAGTTTCTTCCTAGGTGTGCCCTAGTTGCGTCCTTCTTGCGGCCTACGTGCGCCCTAGTTACACCCTAGTTGTACCCTAGTTGCGCCCTAGTTGTGCCCTACTTGCGTCCTAGTTATGCCCTACTTGCATCCTAGTTACGCCCTAGCTGCGTCTCAGTTTGGCACTAGCTACGTCCTAGTAGCGCCCTAGTTGCACCCTTGTTGTGCCATAGTTGCACCCTAGTTGCGTCCTCCTTGTGTCCTAGTTGCGGCCTCCTTACGCCCTAGTTGCGGCCGACTTGCGTCCTAGTTGTTCCCTAGTTGAGCCTCACTTGGAAACTAGCTACGCCCTAGTTGCGTCCTAGTTGCACCCTAGTTGCGCCCTAGTTGCAACCTAGTCGCGCCCTAGTTGCGCCCTAGTTCCGCCCTAGTTGTACCATAGTTGCGCCCTAGTTGCGCCCTACTTGCACCCTACTTGCGCCCTAGTTCTTCCCTAATTGTGGCCTACTTGCGCCCTACTTGTGTCCTGGTTGCGCCCTGGTTGTGCCCTAGTTGTGCCCTACTTGCGCCCTACTTGCACCCTACTTGCGTCCTAGTTACGTCCTAGTTGCACCCTAGTTTCACCCTACTTGCGCCCTACTAACGCCTTAGTGGCACCCTAGTTGCACCCTACTTGTGTCCTACTTTCACCCTAGTCGTGCCCTAGTTGTGCCCTAGTTGCGCCTCAGTGGGCATTAGCTACGCCCTAGTTACGCCCTCGTTGCACCCTAGTTGCACCACTTGCGCCCTACTTGCACCCTACCTGTGTCCTAGTTGTGCCGTAGTTGTGTCCTAGTTACGTCCTAGTTGTGCCCTAGTTGCATCCTACTTACGCCATACTTGCAACCTACTTGCGCTCTAGTTGCGGCCTAGTTGTGCCTTAGATGCGCCCTAGTTACGCCCTAGTTGCACCTCAGTTGAGTACTAGCTACTCCCTACTTGTGCCATACTTGCGCCCTAGTTGCGCCCTAGTTGCACCTTATATGTGCTTTAGTTGCGCCCTACTTATGCCCTTATTGCACCCTACTTGAACCCTAGTTACGCTCTAGTTGCACCCTAGTTGTATCCTACTTGCGTCCTACTTGCGCCCTAGTAGCGCCCTACTTGCACCCTAGTTGCGCCCTGGTTGCACCCTAGTTGCACCTCAGTTGGACATTAGCTAGGCCCTAGTTGCACCCTCGATTCATCCTAGTTGCACCCTACTTGCATCCTGCTTGCACACTAATTCCGCCGTAGCTGCGCCCTAGTTCCGACCTAGTTGCATCCTAATTGTGCCCTGGTTGCACAACAGTTGGGCACTAGCTACGCCCTAGTTGCACCCTAGTTATGCCCTAGTTGCGTCCTACTTGCAACCTACTTGTGCCCTACTTGCGCCCTAATTGTGCCCTAGTTGCATCCTAGTTGCGACCTATTTGCACCTTCGTTGGGTACTAGCTACGCCCTAGTTGTGTCCAAGTTGTGCCCTAGTTGGAGCATAGTTGCGCCCTAGTTGCGTCCTAGTTGCACCCTACTTGCACCCTACTTGCGCCCTAGTTGCACCCTAGTAGCTTCCTAGTTGCGCCCTACTTGTGCCCTACTTGCACCCTACTTGCACCCTAGTTGCACCCTATTTGCACCCTAGTTGCGTCCTACTTGCGCCCTACTTGCGCCCTACTTTTACCCTAGTTGCACCATAGTTGTGCCCTTGTTGTGCCATTGTTGCACCCTACTTGCGTCCTACTTGCATCCTACTTGTGCACTATTTGCACCCTAGTTGTGCACTAGTTAACCCTACTTGCACCCTAGTTGCGCCCTAGTTGCGCCTCAGTTGGAAACTACCTACACCCTAGTTGCACCCTAGTTGTGCTCTAGCTGCGCTCTACTTGCGCCGTACTGGTACCCTAGTTGCGCCCTACTTGTACCCTAGTTGCACCGGACTTGCGTCCTAGTTGCGTCCTAGTTGCGCCTCAATTAGGCACTAGCTACGTCCTAGTTGCGCCCTAGTTGCACCCTAGTTGCGTCCTAGTCGCGCCATAGTTGCGCCCTAGTTGCGCTCTACTTGCGCCCTAGTTGTGCCCTACTTGCGTCCTAGTTGCGCCCTGGTTGCGTCCTAGTTGCAACAAACTTGCACCCTACTTGCACCGTAGTTGTGTCTAGTTGTGCAATAGTTGCACCCTACTTACACCCTAGTTGTGCCGTAGTTGCATCCTAGTTGCGCCCTAGTTACGCCGTAGTTGTACCCTACTTGCGCCCTACTGGCACCCTAGTTGCACCCTAGTTGCACCCTAGTTGCACCCTAGTTGCACCCTAGTTTTGCCCTACTTGCGTCCTAGTTGCGCCCTACTTGTGCCCTAGTTGCACCCTAGTTGCATCCTAGTTACGCCCTACTTGCACCCTACTTGCGCCTTGGGTACTCCCTACTTCCGCCTTAGTTACGCCTGACTTGCGCCCTAGTTGTGTCCTAGTTGGGTACTAGCTACGCCCTAGTTGCTCTCTAGTTGCACCCTATTTGCGTCCTACTTGTGCCCTACTTGTGCCCTAGTTGCGCCCTACTTGCGCTCTAGTTACACCCTACTTATGCCCTAGTTGTGACCTAGTTGCACCCTAGTTGCACCCTACTTGCATCCTACTTTGTTCCTACTTGTGCCCTGGGTACACACTAGTTGCACCCTCATTGCATCCTAGTTGCACCCTACTTGCGCCCTAGTTGCGCCCTAGTTGCATCCTACTTGCGTCCTAGTTGCGCCTATGTTGGGTATTAGCTACGTCCTATTTGCACCCTAGTTGCACCCTAGTTTCCCTCTAGTTGCACCCTACTTTCACCCTAGTTGCACCCTCGTTGTGCCCTAGTTGCGCTCTAGCCGTGCCATAGTTATTCCCTACTTGTGCCTTACTTGTGCCCTAGTTGTACCCTAGTTGCGTTCTAGTTGCGTCCTACTTACGTGCTAGTTGCGCCCTCGTTGCGCCCTAGTGGTGTCCTAGTTGCGCCTCAGTTAGGCACTAGCTATGCCCTAGTTGCGTCCTAGTTTTGCCCTAGTTGCGCCCTACTTGCACCCTACTTGCACCCTACTGGCGCCCGAGTTATGTACTACTTGCGTCCTAGTTGCGCCCTAGTTACACCCTAGTTGCGCCCTAGTTGCGCCTCAGATGGACACTAGCTACGTCCTAGTTGTGCCTTAGTTGTACCCTAGTTGCGTCCTAGTTGCACCCTACTTGTGTCCTACTTGTTCCCTAGTTGTGCCCTACTTGCACCCTAGTTGCGCCTTAGTTACGCCCTCGTTGTGTCTCAGTTGGACACTATGGCAGAAGAATGCAAAGAGTGGGAACAGCAATGATAGAAGTAGGCAGAAGCAATGAGACATGCGGAAGGACATCAGACTGATTACTGAAGCGAAGAGGCGTGAGGCAACCCGAGGAGTTCGTCACGGTAGCTTGGGAAAAAATATTGTCCTGCAGAATAGAGTTGCGAGGTAGACAGGTAACTGGCAAAGTAGCTAGCCAAGTTGGGGATGGAACGGAAGTGATGGGCGGATGAGAGCTGAGCGAAGGAACGGGAGCGACAGAGCGAATAGTCACGAGCTGAGAGTGGATTGCGAGAGAAGAATGAGCGAAGAGCAAGGAGAGAGAAGACACGGCAGCGAAGCCGTAGAACCAAAGGCAGACAGGAGGGAAAGAACTATTATGGGTCAAAACTAGGAGGGAATGAACATCCTCCATATGTGCAAGCAGAATAGGAAAAAACACGGAGCAACAGCTTCTTCTGAGCTAGCTGGACGCGCTTGCGATGGCACTGCTTATTAGGGGATCACCTGATAAGATGTCCGCTGGTCGGTTGATGACCGACAACAGATTGTGTCAGTTGTGACCGAGGTGGTTCATGCTGGAGCTGAACCACTATTGAGAGTGCTCGGAATTTCCGAGAGGAGAGCACCCAGACTATGTGGGGAAGGGAACCCATCGGTTGTCTTGCCTTGACAGAGACATAATTATGACACCCCCCTCAAATCTTTCAAGGCAGTTGGGTTGATTTAATAGAGCACAACAATGGAATGCAGTGTAGCTAAAATGACGTCCCAGCTTCTCTTATTGTCTCCTGAGGATTCACACTTGACCGATCCTCCACAGTAGTTTACAAAGCCTCTCCACATGAGGGGTAAGTTTTTCTCATGCTTGGCTACGAGAAAGTGGAGCTCGGGTTCAACGAGAGTGTGAAACCCTCATCTGAGTTTGACGCTGAAGAGATCAAGTTGGGTATAGAACTCGGTGTTGCTGCAGTGCTCTCCAAAGTAGAGTGGTTCTCGATCAAGAGATCCCACAATGGAGAAGCAAAAAAGGTGATAGGGGTCAAAGGTTTCGTAGAAAATCTGCTGCCATTCTTCGACATTGGTCGATGTGACATCGGTCTCTTCATCCTTTGGGATGAAGAATAGCTTGGAGACATCTGGCAGAGTTGTGAAGGTGGTCTCATGAAAGGTGTGAAGATAGTAAGATCGTGGTACCCACGCATACCTCAACAGGGCATACCACCGTTGAGCTGTTATGTCGGTTGGATACCCAATGAAGTGGTAAATAGGAGCGAGTCAGTTTTTCAGTTGGCTCCAGATGGCAGCGAGGATGTTGTTATTGTCCTTGGGGTGACTCAGATTGCTGTGAAGATGATCATATCCCAAGCAGCAGCCCAGCCACCTCATACTCATTGTCATAGATGTTATGTGCACTGGAAATGATGGTGTTTGTCCAACTGAGGATGTTGCTGGCGTCAGACAGAAGAGCGGGAAAATTGTCCCAGGCAGTAGAGAGCTTGTCCACGATGGTTGCGAATGATGTGGGCAGTGTGTTTGGAGGGATAGAGTTGCGGTAAGGCGAGAGCCAGAGCACCGCGAGAATTTTCATTCCGTTGTGGGTGCAGCCAACTACGTGATGGGCAGTTGATATGTGCAGATCCTTGTGGAGGCCGCAGATGTTGATGATGACGATAATGAGGCGGATTCTGATAGCTGATGATGAGGACTAGGCGTAGGGGCGACACCTCATGCGCTGCTGAGTGTAGAGGGGTAGAATGCGGCAAGGGGAAGGCGGAAGCCGATGCGCCACGAGAAATCTGTTGCCGGCGTGGGTGCAGACCGCTGCGAGATTGGCAGCTGGTTCATGCACTTCCTTGTGCTGGCCACAGATGCTAATCACTGATGATACTGGGACGGAGGCGGATGATGGCAAATTGTGGGTGTAAGGGCGAGCCGCGTACGCTACAAACGTTTTGGCTTGGGTGCAGGTCGTTGCAAGAATGACGATGCGACCGGGCGGATCCTTGTGCCGAGCGAAGAAGGATGACAATCATGATGACTTGGGCGCATGGACGAAACCACGTGCGCTGCAAAGAGAAATCGGCATGGGCGCAGGTCACTGCGAGACTGGAGGTTCGACCGGGCGGATCCTTGTACCAAACAGGTATCAAAAGCTGATGAGGGCAGGCGACTCATTGATTTGGAAGACGGAGATGCTGAGGAAGAGGAGGCTAAGAAGCCAGCTGATGGCAGAGGAAGTCAGAAGCTGAGGAGAAGGCTGATGAAGTAGCTACGAAGGATGGATGGACAAGATGGTGCAGGAGGAGGAAGGGATTGAAGATGTTGACGATGAACGAGGCGTGGGAGAAGGATGATGCGGCAGAAAGGTCCTCTGATGTGAAGATAGTGACAGCTTGTTCCCTAGTTGGCCCGAGACCAACGGGCAGGAAGACTGGTGGTTTCCGATATCCTGATAGCAAGAGGGAAAGGGTAGTCCGAGAGAAGTAGAAATATTTGCAGGGAGCAGGAAAGTGACGGCTTGTGTCTCCAGCTAGCTCGAAACCGACAAGCAGTGAGACTGGTGGTGTCCGATGTCCTGACTCTGGGCAATGTTCTGCTGCTGCTGCGAAGACTGAGAGGAGGTGGTGCGAGAGGGCAAGTCGAGAGCAGTCGTAGGGCAGGGGAGCAGAGGATGACGAAGGATGATATTGATGCTGATGGAGCTATTGGAGCATGGGGTGACAGTTGCGGCAGTTGGAGGAGGGCAGGATCGACGCGGTAAGCTACAATGCGTGCCGGAACAGCTACGCAACACAACCACTGGTGGAGGTCAGGCTGTGCCCATGGAAGTGGATGCAATCCAATCCAGATAGAGGGGCACGGACAGACAGCAAGGACCGAGAGGCAAGTGTTCGGCTTGTGGTGAGGACAGTCATCGCAAGCGGGTCTGCCCCAAAATTAAGGCAAAGCAGGGAAACGGACGGCAACATTGAGGAAAGGACGACCTACCTTTTGCAAATCTTTCATCCGCATGGGATACTACCAGCCCTAAAAAAACTTTTGTTGATGAAGAAGCTGCCTCAAGTGGTGTTGCAGAATGAAGGTGAAACCAGGCAATTTCTAATAATCATCCTGAAGCGGAAGGGAGAGGAGATTTCAAAGAGGAGTTTTAAGGAACGGAGGAAGCTAAGCAGTCTATTGGATGGCGGCGGGAGCCATAACTTCTTCAACGACAAGCTGGTGACCAGGTTGGAGCTTTCACGTCAGCCGTGGACGTCGGCCAAGGCGCGGCAGGTGTCTGGAGTGGTGGAGTGCGGCAAGCCTCTTGTCAAGCACAAGGTCCGCATGGGTAAATTGGTGCGTGACATGGAGTTCCACACTTATCAGATGGATGATTACAACTGCTTGATCGGCTGGAGTTGGTTGTACGCCTGGAATCCGGAGGTGTATTGGAGGTGTGACTGGATGGTCATGAAGGCAGACGGGAAGAATCTCACTTTACCATTGTGGCAGGGTGAGGAGAAGGAGCCAGAGTTGGCAAATGTGGGGAAGCATCTGCGCATCATCAACTTGTGGTAGTTGAAGCGGTGTACGCGCAAGGGTGGCCAGGATTTTTTGGCTTGAATGCATCCACAACAAGAAGCAGAGTGGCAGATTGCAGCGGTTGAAGCAGCGGAGGGGCAGCCACTGGAAGGTGCTGAAGCTCCAGCATTTCCTCTCGGTGCTAGGGAGGTACTCAAGGAGTTCGTGGACGTTTTCCCGAAGGAGTTGCCAAAGGGGTTGACATCGCAGCGTGATATCAACCACAAGATCAAGGTGGTGCCAGGGTCGCCACCAATGGTGTGACCATATAACGGCATGAGTGGCGCAGAGCTTGCAGAGCTGAAGAAGCAGTTGGGGGAGTTGGTGGACCAGGGATTTATTCGGCCGTCGGTGTTTCCATACACGGCGCTGGTGCTGTTCGTCAGGAAGAAGTTGGGAGAGCTGCGAATGTGCGTGGACTATCGGGCGCTCAAGAACATCATGGTGAAGAATCACTACCCATTGCCATGGACCGAGGAGTTATTTCACCAGATGTGAGGCACCCACGTCTTCAGCAAACTGGACTTGAGGTGGGGGTATCACCAA
Organism: Penium margaritaceum; assembly: GCA_023375785.1. Lineage (NCBI taxonomy): Eukaryota > Viridiplantae > Streptophyta > Zygnematophyceae > Desmidiales > Peniaceae > Penium > Penium margaritaceum. The sequence continues at coordinate 33,890 of SZWC01021548.1, read as the reverse complement.
ATCCATATTGCAGAGGAGGATGTGGAAAAAACCGTGTTCTAGATGCACTATTAATACTTTGAGTATCTCGTGATACCTTTTGGGCTAACGAATGCTCCTATTACGTTCATGGCTCTGATGAACCAGGTGTTCTACCCCTACTTGGACCAGTTCGTGATCGTCTTTCTTGAAGACATCCTTGTGTACTCGCGGACAATAGAAGAGCACCAAGAGTACCTTCGGACGGTAATAGAAACGTAGAGAAAGGAGCGGCTGCTTGCCAAACTTAGCAAGTATGAGTTTATAAAGCAGGAGGTGGAGTTCCTTGGGCACATTGTCAGCGGGAGGGGGATCCGCGTGGATCTAAAGAATGTATAAGCAGTAAGGGAGTGGTCAAAGCCTGCGTGCGTGCGTGACATCCAGGTGTTTTTGAGATTTACGCACTACTATGGGAGGTTTATCCGGGGGCACGCGGTGATGGGAGCATTCTCGACAGACTTGCTCAACAAAGGGTTCCAATGGGAGTGGGGTGTGAAGGCGGGACAGGCCTTTTGGGCAACTAGGGCTTCCATGTGTGACGCACCAGTGTTGGTACACCCGGACACAAGCAAGGAGTACATGTTGGCGATGGATGCAAACGACTATACGATCAGTGGGGTGCTGATGCAGGACCAAGGAAAGGGGTTGTAGCCCATCACGTACTACTCCAAGAAGCCAAAAGGGGCTGAGCTCAACTACCCAATTCACAAGAAGGAGATACTCGTGGTGGTCCAGGCCTTCAAGTAGTGGAGGTGCTACCTTGATGCGCGGTGGTGTGTGGTGTAAACGGAACACTACGCGCACAAGTACCTCAAGTCACAATTAAACCTGAGTCATCGTCAACCACGGTAGAGGGTGGCTTTGACTACGAGATCCAGTACAAACCAAGGAGGATCAACCCAGCGGATGGGCTTTTGCATCGTCCAGAATTGGGCGTGCATGCAATCACGGTGCTGGCCGGATCCCCGATTATCCGCAGCCTATTTGCTCACAAGTATGCAGTGGACCAGAGCTTTCCCGGGGGTACGATAAAGGGGTACAAGTGAGATGGCGAGTATTGGCGGCGTGATAAGGGGAATCAGATGGTGGTGCTGCGGAGTGTGTCGCTATGACATGATTTTTTGGAGGAGGTGTATGGCTCACACTACAGTGGAAATTTTGGCAACAGCAAGACCTTCAAGTCGCTTACGCGCCAATATTGGTGGATGACAATGTGAGCAGATTTTAAGGAAAACATGAGCAGCAATGACATGTGCCAAAGAATCAATTCATGAAGGGCACGAGCGCCAGGAGAATTGCAACCGCTACCAATGCCGGAGCGCCCGTGGATGGAAATCTCACTGGCCTTTGTTGGGGGTCTTCCATGGGACGCATCGGGCAACACCATGGTGCTGGTGGTGGTGTACCGGTTCAACAAAATGGTGCACTTCATTCCATGTGTGGAGAAGGTCACAGCAGTGGAGATGACTCAACTCCTCTTGCAACAAGTCGTCAAACTTCATGGGGTGCCAAAGTGCATGGTCTCGGACTGCGACCCGCGCTTCACCTCCCGGTTTTGGGAGGATCTTTTGAATGAGCTGAGTACCCGTGTGGCTCTTTCATCGGCATACCATCTACAAACGGATGGGCAAACTAAGCGCACTGATCAGACCATGGAGCAATTTTCAGGGGGAATCGTGAGCCAGATGATGAGGGATGGGAATGCAAGCTCCCAGTGGCTGAGATTGCCTACAACTCAGCGGTGCATGCCTCAACGGGAAATTCTCCCTTTGAGGTGGTGTATGGGAAACAACTTGCATCTCCCTCGGACATGGCAACGGGATTGGACCTTCCAACGATGCAGCAGTTTGTAAGAGAATTCATGGACGTATGGCAAGGAGTACGTGACGCCTTTCACAAGGTGCAACAGCAGATGAAGCGGCAAGCGGACAAGCACCGGACAGCCGAGGAGTTCTTGGTAGGACAACAGGTACTGCTGAGCCCGCAAAACCTGTAGCTGGCAGGGGTGGGTAGCGATAAGCTTGTGCCTTAATGCATGGACCCTTTTCCGGTCAAGGAGAAGCGGTCCACAGTGATCTATGAGTTGGAGCTGCCAGAACACTATGGGATTTGTCCCATGTTCCTCCCATGTTCCACGCTTCTCTTCTCAAGGCCTGCAAGGAGCCAGATGTGCAGTTTGCAGTGCGAGGAGAGGCTCCTCCTCCACTGGTCTTGGTGGAGGGTGAGGAGGAGTACGAAGTGGAGAAGATTCTCAGGCACCACCGGTGCAGCAACGGGTTATAGTACCTGGTACAAGGGCTCGGCTATGGGCCTGAGCACAATTTCTGGATCCCCTAAGCCGATTTCCACAGGGGTGGTACCACCAACACTTTCCTCCAAGCGTACCAGGAGCGTACCGCGACGGTACACCCTCAGAGGAAGGAGGGTGATATTATGGGAGCCACCGGTTGAGGCGGTAATTACATCATCATGCTGACTTCCAATACATATTTTGATGCTACTATTGTCTTCTATGTAAAAACACCATGTGAAATAGACCCAAGAACTACGTCATTCGGTACAGGGACGATAAAGATACAACCGTGCAAAGGTGGGAGGTGCACCTCCAAAAAACAGGAGACGTAGCGGTTCGACCCCGAGCACGGCGGAACGCCTTTCATATCCACTGCAGCCGAAGCATCCCTGGATGGACGCTTAGCCAATGACGCAAGGTTCATTGGGGTCCATGGGTACTTCCGGATGGTGGCTGGAGCTGCATTTGCAGGCAAGGACGCTTCGAGTGGCCATGACCCCCACGAGCAGTACTGCCAGTGGCAGTCATGCATGGAGTACTCAAATGACCATAACTCAGCCGTTTCTTCACGGACTGAGATGTTCTTTACTGTTTTTGAAATCTCGCAATGTGTACTACAAGATTCGTGTGTTGCTTGTATGGTTTTACCTCATCAGAGGGCTTCAAGGCGCCAAGGGCTCTCGGCTAGCTCATAGGGACTAATACATAAGGAAGTCTAGGGTTTTTCTAGGCATGCCAATCTTACCTTAGGACTTTGTACATTTTCTTGTACTGATACATCAAGCATAAAGATTCATTCCTTGCCTAAATCTCCTTGTATTCCAAATATTGAATTGCACATGTCCATTCAATCCTACAATTTTCTGTAGTGCACCTTGTGCAAACACAGTCGGGAGAGTCACACGGTGGGGACCTCGGTCACTAGTAGCGGTCTTGCTGCTAGAAGAGGGTCGTGCGGCATCTCAAGGGTCGGCGCACACACTAAGGGATCGAGGATTGGGAGGCTTATCCAAAGGGTTCGGCGTGTGACTGTCACACCAGGTGTCCCTCTGTTCACATCGGCTGTCTACGCAGCTACGTTATGACTGGTGCTATCACTGCCTATCTTGTATACAATTTCCCGGCAAACGTTTTCCATGCTCAAGTGGACGTGGGAAAATTTGTAGGCCTGTTTTCAGCTTGGGGAACACCATTGGAGGTTACTGTTCGCTGTTGGAAAACATCCGGCAACGTTTCCCTCACCCCAGTGGGTGTGGGAAAAACATTGCAGGCCTGTTTCAGCTTGGAGAACATCGTTAGAAGCCGTCGTCACTGGCACAAAAGATCTGGCAGAATTTCCCCCATCCCAATGGACATGGGAACAATTTTTCAGGCCTGTTTCAGCCTGGAAAACGCCGTTGGAAGCCGACGTTGCTACCGGAAAAAATTCGGCAGCGTTTTCCCCCTCCAAGTGGGCATGGGAAAAATTGGGGGCTGTATGGAGTGACCTGAAAACCTGTCCCAACCCCCAACCCGCCCAGGAGACCAGCAGGTGGAGCCCAAAACCGAGAGAGGAGGGGGAAGACCCCCCAAGACAGTTAGACAAGGGGGCGGCCTGCAACCACTGCTGCTACTGCTGCCGTGCAGCGCAAGCGGCTGGGGCCGGTGCCCCTGCTATTCCTACTACTGCGGGTCTTCTTGATGCTGCCACTGTCGTTGCTGCTGATGCTGCTGTTGCTACCACAGCAGTTGCTACTACTACTGCTGCTACTGTTGCTGACGCTGCTACTGCAGCTGATGCTGCTACTTATGCCGCTGCTACTGCCAGAGCGGCTGCCGCTGCTGCCAAAGCGTTTGTCGCTGCTGCCAAAGTGACTGTTGTTGCTGCTGCTGCTACTGCTGCTGCCGTCGTTGAAGCCGTCGCCACTGCTGTGGCCTCTGTTGCAGCTACTGCCCATTACTACAACACTTGGCGGTTGCTGCGACCCACTGCCGCAGCCATGCTGCAGCTCCTACCCACTGTTGCAGCTGTTGGCTACTCCAGCTGTTGCTGGTGTACGCAGCCGTCGATGTAGCTGTTGCTCTGCGCAGTTTCCAGTGCCACTGTGGCCAAAGTAGCCGTCACTATGGCTACTGCCCACTACTGCAGCTGCTAGCTGCTGCTGTTGCTCGCTGCTACACCCCGCCACCATTGCAGATGCTGCTCTGCACGGCTGCTGCTACTGCTACTACGACTTCAGCAGCCATCGTTGTTGCCCGCTTTTGTAGCCACAGGTAGTGGCTGCCGTCCGCTGCTGCGCCACACCGCAGCTGTAGCTCCTACACCGCATAACTGCCGCTGCATTTGCTGCTTGCACAGCTACTGTTATAGCTGTTGCTCTGCGCAGTGTCGCTGCGGCTGCTACACGGCGGACCCTCCTAGATTCGAGGTGCGTGTCTCACGTGCAACACGATGAGCTTAGGCTTGTCTGCTCTGATATCAAGAGAGAAACCTCAAACTCCATGTTCACATGTACCACAGTGTGGTGCTATTTGTCACGGTTCCAACGCACTCAATGGCAAGGGAAATGGTGAGGGAACAGCAGAGATAGATCAAAAAGAACAAACCAGCAACAGTGTAAGGGGGTTACGGGTCTTGTGCGCAGCCCAAACGACAGTCGATCTTCACTTGAGCTGCGCGCCAAGGCTATACTCTCCCATGGTAACTTCCAAGCTGCTTCCTACTTATTGTGATGCCTTTGATGGTCGCAGGGAAGAATTAAGACATTATTCCGATTGCACAGGCTCTTACACTGTCACGACCAAACCAAAGAATACACTGGAAAAAATGCGACGACCAGAAAAATACGAGCTACACTATCAGGGTCAATGACACATGTTATCCAAACATATCAGGCTGGCTCCCCAGACGGGAAACCGCTGAGAGCATGTTAGCTCCCCCACTCGTTTGTGACAACCACGAAGTCAGCGGTGGCAGCCCACATGTCAGGTACCTGCATAAACATGAACGTGAGCCAAGGGGTCGCCGTAAGCTGTGGTCGCACACATCAGCAACATTCCTGACCCCCTCAGGGAACGGGTAGAAGGATGAGTTGGCCCTTTTTTTTTTGCTATTTCAAACGATTGGGAATGGATTCAATACAGTTCTGGAATAGGGGGCAGTGCGTATACATCCAGGAAAATTCAGAATAGAGTTGCCATGACATGTCCGCGGAGGCTCTTTCCGTGATTGCGACGAGTCGAGCATTTGGAAAGCCGCATCTCCTCACTCGGACTCAAGGGAGTAGATCCAAAGTTCCCGACGCTTGGACGTTATCAACGTCCATGCCTCACCTGCGCTTGCTACAGACCACCTGTTCAAAACGATCTCCGACGGCTTTGTTTTTGCCTGTTTTTTTAGCGACAAAGTTGACCGAGCTCACTACTAATACACAACAAGACAAAAAGGGGTAAAGTACCGGGTTTGGAAAGACGGATAACTCTTTTACTTGGGATCAATTACGTCAATAAAATAGTTGAATTTCCTGATTGAAGAGTAGATTGAGTAAAAGGTCTGACAAAGGTGAGGATGTAGGTTAGTATGGAAGAGGTCTGAAGGCCATGTAGTTTTTCCTGATTGACGAGTACATTGAGTCAAGTCTGACAAAGGTGAAGACGTACCGTACTGGTCTTTACATTCGCTCAAATTTTCAGACTGAATTTTATGCATTTCAATTTCGCCCACAAAACTGTCCTGTAGAATTTCCTGGGTGGTCGCCCATATTTGTTTGGTAATGTTATGGTGGTACGTTAATTCGCCCACGGTCCAGCGTGAAGTTCGAATCTGGGAGAGATGGCCGACCTCGGCTGCTTGTTTGTACCTTGCAATCCGGACGGCGATCCGTGCGACATGCATGATGCCTCATTTTGTGCAGTCTGGCGGTGAATCGAAGTCTCACACCCTGTTTTTTCTTTCCTCTTTTTTTTAATCTACGAGATGACCTTGGCTGTTCATTGATTTTCTTGTAGTTTTTCATTTGGATGTTGTTTCCTACAGCTCGGAGTTTTGAGAGTGATCTTGGAATACTATCGTGCTGACTTACATTCGTCCAAATTTGAAATTCAATTTGTGTACTTGTTTAGGTGAATGAGATTTTTTACCTTTTGTATTATTTTTAGAATTCACTGATACCCAATCTTGTTTCTTTGCTGAACGTAAAAGCGAACGAAATGTCGCACCTCCAGCCCTTGAATATTCTACTCAAAGTTCAAGGCCTCACATCATAACCACAACTGCACTCATGACAGAGGGTCTGACACGGCGAGTCTTCGCTTGGCTGAGTCGGTCCCCCAACCCCAGTCATGTTCCACACCTACCAGTGCCAATTGTGTCGAATGAACCAACCATCGCCGCGTCAGATGCGATCTCGTCAAAGAAGAATTTATAGTTCTGATAATTTGCAAATGCCGTCGGCAAACATGATCAACAATTCAATATAGTAGGCGATTATAGAACCCCCCCCCCCCC
>SZWC01021548.1:10644-26893 GCA_023375785.1 Penium margaritaceum | reverse complement strand
CCCCCCCCCCCCCAGGATTAATAATTACACTGAATAGGCACAACTTTTGAATTACTTTGGGCGAACGTAAGGAGCAGTTCGGTATCGACAATAAATTAAGAGGCACATAGGCGGATTTTTTTAAAAAAAGGGCACAAACACACCGGTGTCCATTGTTTCGATCGATAGATCCGGTGTGTCCATAGTCGAAAAGGAACCAACGGCGGTGTCCATAGTCGAAGACGATGTGGCAGCGGTGTCCATAGTCGAAAACAAAATTGCAGCAGTGCCCATGTTTTTCATTGTGCGAGCGAAAAACAAATAACATGATAACTGCATCCACTATTCGCTCAAAGTATTCAGTCATGATGGACTTGCATGTCCTAAACAAACCTTGCATGTTCACAGGTTGTCTTGACAGCCTGTGGTTCGTTTTGTCGTTTACCGTTCTGTGGCGTGGAGTTTGTAAAAGCTGGAGCCATGCATGTAGACCGATTTTGTCACGCTGTAGCCGACGTTTGCGCATCGCATGGAAGAGGACAGTGCTATCGCCAATGAATGCTAGCCGAATGGACGCGGTCCGTGACAATGAGACATTGTCCACGGTGGATTTTTTTTACGATGTGCGTTCGATCAACAGACGTCATTGGTTTGTGCCGACGTCCACTCAGGGTCACGCGAACAGGTTCAACTAGAGAACCATTTTTTTGTACCGGTTCGCACTATGAACAGGTGCTAACATGGGTATTTAAGGTGCTTCCCCATCAGTACACTGCGCTAAGTTTACACCTACTGTCAAACTTTCTCTAACACGTGGAATCGACATGGACGACGACGTCCGTCCAGATTGTCGGGCACATCATGGATGGGGTACTCCCATAGCGGACCCTGTGGCGGCTCATCGGGCATAGGTCGCATTGAGGAGCAGTGGGACCAGTCTGTAGCACGCGACCGACAGTTGGGACATGAAGAACCATCATGGGCCAAACCTCCTGTGACTCCGGAACACATTGCTTGGAACTTGGGAGTGCCCATACTGAGTAGTAGGCCGTCCAACTGTCCCGAGCCATGGGAGCCGACACGGACCGAGCCACCTAGTCCGCAGTGGGCATTCGAGTATTATTTCAGAGACAAGTATGGGCATTCGAGTATTATTTCATTGACATTTATGGACATTCTATTATTATTTTACTGACAAGTATGGGCATTCGAGTAAAATTTCAGTGACAATTATAGGCATTCGAGTAGGAATTCAGTGACAAGTATGGCCATTGAAGTATTAATTATGTGACAAGTATGGGCATTCCAGTATGATTTCATTTACAATTATGGGTATTCGAGTATTATTTCAGTGACACGTATGGGCATTCCAGTATTATTTCAGTGACAAGTATGGCCATTCGAGTATGAATTAAGTGGCAAGTATGGGCATTCAAGCATTAATTATGTGACAAGTATGGGCATTCCAGTATGATTTCAGTGACAAGTATGGGCATCAAAGTATGATTCCACAGACAATTATGGGCATTCGAGTATTACTTCAGTGACAAGTATGGACATTCGTGTATGAATTCAGGGCCAACTAAGTAATTTTTTCATCTATAAAGGTATGTGGTTTCTGTTTCTTTCAACATATTACCGTAAGAGTGACTTGGAAGTGTTCCATTGACAAAGCCTCCATCTGCATGGGTACATTTGGTAAATATTGAATGGGTACTGGAAGTCATTTTATTAATGGATATTATTGTAACGTTAACAAAGAACTACATGTCTCCAGACAAGCGGGTGGAACCACTACTATTCAAACCACTCTAGATCCAACCACTTTGGATCCAGGACACTGCACAACCAGAGCCACTGACACGCCTCACATTCACATCCCTGCCATCCCTGACAGGATATTGCATCAAAGAAAATGTCATCATCGGCATCATGCGAGTCAACCTCTTCGTCTTCTTCGTCTTCTTCTTCATAGAAAAACATCCTCCCCGTGCCTGTCCCTTGATTCTGCTTCACTTGTATAATGGCACATGCCTTCATATCTTGTAGTTGTTGGTTGCCACAAGTAGGAATACAGGGTCTGACACACCAATGTTGTACCAACTCCCGAGAGGAAGATCAGGGTCAAGTCAAGTTGATCATATGTAGTCGTGTTTGAGGTTCCTTGTGTTGGTGCTTAGACAGAAGAGGCATTTCATCAAAAGGGAATGAAATGACCATGTCAGAAGTCTATCTGTACACATTCTTGGATTTTGCTTCTCATTGATTTTTACAAAATGGAAAGTGGACATCATTCATTGACAAGTATGGAGAAGTACACAAGCTAAGAGCCATTGAGTAGTAGAACTCCAAAAAAAATGAGTTAAACAAAACCACCAACCCAACTACACCCCAATTGAAACAAGTCTACTGCACGAGTGTAATCCGGGGCCACTTGTGATCTGGCCTGCACCTCCTCCCTAGGAACTCGTCTTCAGTAAGCTCTGCAAAGCACACACATTGAAACGATCTGGTGGAAGAAACATGACGTAGGACCATGCTTTAAAATCATTCATTAACATCAAGGCACAATTTTGGTATTGCAATGGAAGACATTACAGGACTATAAGCTGAAACGAACTTACCACATACCGAAAGAACGATTTATGCTGTCCACCTCGGCATGTCAAGCTATCCATACCTCCTCACGATCCTCTGCATCATCGTGGTCAAATCCTTCATCGTCACTGGAGACTGAAACGGGGTCGACTACCTCCTGCCCTCCCTCCTCCCCCTCCTCGTCTTCCTCCTCCGCCCCCTCCTGTCCCCCCTCCTCCCCCTCCACGTCCTCGTCCTCCTCCCCCTCCTATCCCTCCTCCTCCTCCTCCTGCCCCTCCTCCACCCCCTCCTCCTCCTCCTCCTCCTCCTCCTCCCCCTCCTCGTCCGACTCTGCCTCCTCTTCAGCAGGGGGGCATCCTCTGCCTTATCCCCGGAGTATCCCATGGCATCCACGTTCGACCTGCACAATATCCTCATGCGACACTCGGCCTCTAGCTCTATGACGCGTGCGGCAACTATTTGTTCTGGGGTTGGGGCCTCCATGTTAGGACATGCCCGATGCACATGGCCTTGCTTCCCACAGCGGGCACATATGCGACGATTTTCACTGTGGCCAGACGCCCGCGCCCGCTACGTGGACCATGCTGCTTCCACTTCGGGATAGCGGGCTTCACAAGCCTCACCTTGGGCAAGGGGGAAGGAGCATTGTACAACCATTTGAAGCTGAGGTTGAGGTAGCCAAAGTCCACGTACGCCACGGGATCGAGGGCATTCTCCAACAAGAGACTACTGGCATGCGAGCATGGCACCCCATACTCACGCTTGCGGCCACACGAGTACTCTTTCGTGCTGATATTGACGTCGCTTGGAGTGCCGTTTGGACGCACTGCTATTCCCCTTGTCTAGGGTCCAGCCTTGTCCCCATCCAGGTCCAAACTGTACTCCTGGCTTCAGTCACAATCGTTTTTCACCTTCAGGTGCAACGCCCTCGCCATCATGTGCCATCTTGCGGCGGATGTGCCAGAGCCTCTGCACGAACACGTGAAAGTTCAAGAAACAGAAGTACGGGTACATTGTCCGAAGCTCCACGAGCTTGCCATTGAGGGACTCCATGGCATTGCTGGTGATGTGCCCACCGCGAGGTATGGGGCAGTAAAGCCTGCTCCATTGTTCCTTGGGGATGTCGGGCTCCCCATTACCACCAGGTAGTCCACAGTCCTTGGAACTTTCCGTCGCATCTCAGCCAGGCAGGCATTCCAATCCGCCTGTGTTGTCACGTGGGCGAGGTTCCAGAACAGAGAACCCGACCTCCCCTGGCACCGGGACTGCACGTTCGGCATGAGGTGCCAGGTGCAGTAGGTGTGTGTTGCACCTGGTAGTTGTGCCTCTACGGCGTTCACCAAGCATTTCTCACGGTCTGAAATGACAGTGGTTCCAACCTGTACGGCACTCGGGTAGGCTGTTTCCATAAGCTTGCAGAACCACGTCCGATTATGGTCGTCCTTTCTAGATACCAAAGCGTAGGCCGCGGGCATGGCGTTGTCGTTTGCGGCGAAAACCTACATGATCAACAGTACCTGCTTGTGCCCATTCTTCAGGTGGGTGCCATCCATGACGAGCACTCGCCGAGTGTACTCAAAACCTCTGTGACAGGCTCCGTGTGCGATGCACACCTGGTCGAACGCGCCCGTTTCCCGGTCCTTCTCAACCTTCACGATGGCCAGCGGGTCCACCTTCAGGAGCTGCATGAAACAGCACGTTAGACACGATTAGCCCGAAACTAAAACATTGAACCGAGGCGTTAGAAAAGAACCATAAAAAGAAAAAGGGAAAAAACACACATACCTCATCCACGTATCCAGGGAACAAGTTTAACGAATCTGACTTCTTCCCATATATCTTCTCCAGGCAGGCCTTCTTGGCGCGGTATAAGATGGTGTAGAGTACCTTGGTGTTGCCGACCTTTGTTACAACTGCCTGCACTGCCTTTTGTGTTGCCGGCAGGTCCTTTGCAAGGGTGCTTTTGATGTGCCGTGCCACCCACCACGTGGAGCGTACTGGTTTACCCCGGCAAACTCTAGGGTCACAAAGGTGGCCATCAGTGAAGGACGTGATGTTGAACGCTTCAAACTTCTTGTTGTACGCCGCATCTACGATTCACGGGTACTTCTTGGTAACGTACTGCTTGCACCGTGCCACAAAACACGTTTGGTCGCTCTTCAGCCACCTCAGCAACATGCGGATGTGAACCACATACTCTTCTACGGCAGCTTCGCATGCTACGAGACATCCTCAGGGGACCCTCAGTTTCACGACGTGGGACACCGTCCACTGCAGTGCGTGGTGCATCGTCCTTCTCATGAGGAGTCTGGTGCGTCAAGCAAGGCTCGTCTGTCACATCGTCAACGCAGTCGTCGGGTGGGAACCACGAAGACGTGACCGGTCCACCACCTCTCTGGTGCATGTTCCCCGCCATCGGGAGACAACATGGGAAACTCGTGCAGAAAACATGGCTCTATATAACTTAGATGCCCCCATTTGTCTCCCATGCACGTTGCATGAGGCCTTCGTGAGGGCGTGAAACATCATCGACGATGAGCTACACCACAATGGCCAGCAACGTGAGAACCCCCCACCACGCGCAACCCTCGATGCGGAAAAAATATTTCTCAATCTGAGGTGTGACAGCAGCCAAGGGAAGCACATGGTAGCCCTCCATGGGAGGTACATTACGACTCGGAAAATCAGCGGAACGTGCAACGAGACAGGCTGTCAAAATCAGATACGAATCACTGCAAATACAGGGACGCGTTCCAGGACAACCAATTTGTGATCCAGTAAACTTCGAGGATCCGTCGATCAACGCAATCACATGACGCAATCAGCCATGTGGTATGCAGCGCGTACCTACGAGCCGAATCCTTGCAATATCATATGTAATACCACCCTGAACAAGGCATCGGAGCCCTAGCGGACCACATCAATTTCATTCCATATTACGCTCACGTCGGCCGACGATGCAGTATCAAGTCATGTCATTGTCGATGTTTAAATCCATCTCGAATCTGTTAAAACCATGAAATATTTGTCAAGTGTGCCCATGACGGACATTAACCCGGGGCACAGCTGTCATTTCGGTTTTGAATATGGACACCGCTGTCTTTTATTTCGACTATGGACACCGCTGACATATCGGTTTTGACATTGGACACCGCTGTTTTCGTATGGACACCGTCACTTCGTTTTTTACTGTGGACACCGCTAATCTATCGACCAAAACAATGGGTGTAGTGCTGTTAAATTGAGATCGAGACCGGTCTCCATTTCGACTGTCTCGGTTCTTTCTCGTCTCGTTGTCTCGTACCACACTACACGAGACAATCTCGATTTGTCTCGCACGAGACGAGACGAGACGAGACCGAGACACGTCCTGTGTCGCACGAGATCGGGACGATATTCTCGTACCAAAGTAGTGTCTCGCTTTTCTTGTGCGACCCCTGCCACGTGTGCCAAGCGGTTTATGACCAATCGTGCATTCAATGGATGTGTCAGCACAAAACACGAGCAGACGCATTGTTGAGGAGCGGTCGTCGAGCGTCAACAAGAACAACCACTACTAAATTAACGTAGATATGTTTTTTTGAAGAAACCAATGAACTTGCGAACACTTCTCACTGTTCAGTTCGTTAACATTTTGTACATCGCCGTTAATAGACAAAAAAAACTCTTCGAGCATATTTTTTGTGTCCACGTCAGCTCGCTGCACGTACCAAACACAGCCAGTTAGTCCTGAATATTCTTCGTGTCCAGTGGTCCAGGTTTGGAGTCGTCAGGCGAGGTGGCAGAGGGAGTGACGTATAATCTGTACAATCTAGGATCTGAATGCCAAACTGGATAGTCTGATTAGAAACGAATGTACACTGTAGCTGTAACATTGCTCGCGGTCAGAGTGAAGTCGCCGCGAAGCATTTTCGTGGTGACTTCACTTCCGGCAGCTTACTTTGTCGTTTCGCTCGTCACTTGCAAGGCGGACGATTCGAGATTTTCTCGGACTAGAGCGAGACCGAGAGGAGACCAAGACCAGGAAAATGCAAAGGTACACTTGGCGCATACCGTGTCGGTTTGTCGCATCCATCACGTTGCATTGTGACAATGAGAGTGCCATGGCCATCGTCGACAATGACGACGTGCATCATACACGCACAAAGCACATCAACGTTGAGTATGACTATGTGCGTTCGTTGTTGCATGACAGCAGCATCAACATCGTGTGAGTTGAGACAACACGACAGTTGGCTGACTTCTTGACCAAGCGCGACTCGTTCAAGAAGGCTGTGAGTTCGGTCGGCGTGCGTCCATGAGTGGCTCTCTTTGTCCCTGCCTGCGTTTCTGCTTGGCCTGGGGGAGTCTGGTTGTTGACTGTGTCTCTGCCCGCACATGTGCACTACGCCTATGAGTCATGGGGGAGTGTTGGTTTTCGTGCATCTCTCATTGTACTCTGTTGTGTCCGCTCGGCTTGTGTGCATCGGCGTGCAGATGACTGACGGCGAGACTCGACGCTATTGGAGTGTCGCTCGGTGGAGCCGACGCACGCTGAGGCTCACTCACAGTTCACTGGAGCCTCCTCCCTCCGGCGACGCGCTCAGCTCCATCGGCAGGCCTCCTCAGCGATCGGGCCACCGGCGGTCACTGCCACTGCAGATGCTGTCTACATGCACCCAGCGTTGTTTTTGGTTGTGGCAGTGTGTCTGCAGTATCATGCTATGCCTGGGGTCCATGTCTCCTACTGTGTGGCCCTGTTTGGCATCACTGACAATCGTAGGCACTACCTCGGTTCGGGCAGCCGTAACTCTTTGTTGTTGTTTTTCTAGCTGATTCTGACCGCACGAATGTGTTCACGACGTCGGTATTATGGTATCGTCCAGTTTTCAGGCAAAACGGAAGACGCCCGGGTTTTGGGCTGTCGGGCGTCTGGCAGGGCTCACCGAGAAAACCCTGCCCGCCAGAAAATAGGTCTAGGACTATTTTCTGATTGGCTCGTTAGCTGAGTAACAAGGTCTACACTAGATGGGGGGATTTAAAACATGGAGGGGTCTCCCATTGTTGCTCATTCTTCATCCCTAATCAGTTGCTTTCAGTTTCCAGCTGCTTTCTGGCGCTAACACTGGCGCGCGCACTTCTAAGTAACAAATCCAGAGCTTCCGGACTTGGTGACTAGAGCAGCAGACGGAGGGGGCAGCAGACTTAAGCAACGAGCGTGGAAGGCCGCACGCTGCATCAACAACGATGTTGCCCTAACCTGCTGCCTAGCATTTCTGTTTCAAGGGAGTCTTATTCTTCCGATCACCGGGTAGGGCATACACACAATCGAATTTGGGAGTATTCCCTACATGTACCCTAAATGATACCCCCAATGTTTTATGTGCCGAAAATGCGACTACCTGTCAGTAAAATAGAAATAACAGAAAATTCCTCACATAAAAGAACAATAAACATAGGATGAAATAAAATACCTCGTGAAACCGATGAAAAATAAAATTTCATACTTCGGATTCCCACAGTCGTCGAACTAATTCGTATGGAACCGGTGTAGTTTGAATTTCTTTCCATTAGTGGGTGCGACATGCATGATCTCAGGTGCTTCGAAAAATTTGGGTACAGCACGCATCTTTTGTGTAAAGTGAGTATCGTGTCTAAAATCTGCGATAAATGGTCAAGAGAAAATTCGGAGGCCCAAACGGTGGGTATAGCGGAATTAGGCCGAAATGCAAATCGGTATGAGGACGAGATTTTCTCGTCCTCTGTACCCGGGACGAGACATCTTGTAACGAAGTGCAAAAAAATGAGTTCGAGATCGAGAATCTCGACCTCGATCTCGCTTTAACAGGCCTAGTTGTGACGGATTCGACGGAATCCTTGACCGACTAGGCCAAAACCGCGGTGCTTGAGGGTCTCCGACCCTCAAGCCATCCCGTCTCACCGCCCACAGTCCCATGTGACCCCGCTTAAGCCACGTGGCTCCTTGGACCGGTCGGCGTGGCTCTGCCACGCTACATGGGTATCTTACTTCTCTGTCCTTTAAAAAATTGCTCCAAGCGAATACAAGACCCAGTACGGTAGGTTAGTATGGAAGAGGTCTGAAGGCCATGTAATTTTGTCAGAGTGGTTGAGTCAACAGAAAATGGACTTGCTCAAACCACCTTGCCATCATCTCGAGAGTGGGGACAGCAGTTGGACCCTGTAAAAATGAGGATGTCGTGCTAGGGAATGCCATGTAGTGCAATGCCATGCAAATTGAGCACCTCACTGCTTGTCATTTGCTCAACCAAAGGAGAAGCTTTAGCCACATGGGTGGTCTCCTACAATACCTTGGTCAAGGTCTTGGTCGAATCAAGCTCAAGCTCAAGCTCTCGCTTGAATCCTACACCTTAGAGAGGGAAAGAGATGAGATGGCTGTCCAATTTCGAGGCTGGAAGATTCCAAGCATGAGGACAACAACAGAGTCCACTCCTGCCTAGCAGTTAGTAACGGTGGCAGGAGCTCCAAGTCACGCTAGGGCATATCCAACATCTGAGCTGCAAGAGAGACCACCATACCTCATCCATTCGTGTGGCAGAAGGGGTCCTTGACACTAGACCACGGCGTTTTTGAGAGATCCAACTCCTGGTTTTGAGTTTTCAACACACTTCCATTGGAGCACTGTCGACGCCGTCCTTGCGCCCAGGGGTTGTAAACTCTTCACGTTAGGTGAACCGTCACTGCACGCCGTCACCACTTGTGCCGCCCGCTTCAGCGCCGCTAGTTGAGCCCTCCACTCGTGCTCCCGCTCCTGCTGCAAGCGTTGCAACAGCCCTCCAACCTGCTGGGAGAGGGGTTGAAGTTGCCATGATTGTCATGGCATGTGACTTTGTGGGGGGAGCCAGGCCTTCGCCGATCATGGCTGATTTCGCCTTGTGCACACCAGTGGGTGGGGTAGATGGAGAGGAGAAAGTGGTAGATGGGGAAATAGATGGGACTGAGATGAAGGAAGACGAGGACGAAGCAGAAGAGGGGGTAGAGTGTGACTGGGAATGCAAGGCGGGCTGTTGAAACCAAGGTCCTGGGGCGGATGTCGGAGCAACAGCTACCCCCAAAACAGCAGCTGGTGCTCCTTGTCCAAGAGCGCTCATTGCTGAGAGCGAGCGGCTATGGCCAGGACCTGCGTACGCACTTGCACCCTCGCCACATTCACCACCGTCCTGCACCCCATCACGTCTGGCTGAACTGCGGGCAGCTGCAGTTGCTTGTCCAGCAGCTTCAGGGCCCGACTGCTCAGAGGCTCCGACAGTAGACCAGGGCAAGGGCCGCGCAGGCCGAGCTGACGTGAGCGGCGCGGCGCGAACATTGGCAGGGCCTGGAACACCAGCACCAGAGCTTGCTGGGATCCCCTGCACAACTCCACGCCATGCTGTAGCCCCACCCGCCCTATTGTTGCTGCCTCCTGCACTGCTTGCAGAGCGTGTTCTGAAGCCCCCACTGCCAGGCCCACGAGCACTGAGGGGCCCTGCCACAGTCGACCATGGTGCGTCCGCCGAGGAAGGTGGCGGGGGCGGCAGTGCGTGTGGAGTGAGGAAGCGCACAGACTGGGAGGGCGACGGAGGCTCCACAGCAAGCGCAGGCACCTGCAGAGGCGAAAGCCGACCCTGGCCTTCAGACCTCCATGGGTGTGGCGGGAGTTGCAGCTGCAGCCGTGGACGGGACCGTGTCCCCTGCAGCGGCTGCTGCTGTGCGCCAGCTGCTGCTGGACTGATGGGGGGCATCGGCGACCTCCTTCGATGCAGCAATGCCATCTGCTGCGGGTGCTGCTGCTGCTGCTGCTGCAGGTGCCGTTGCTGTTGTGGTTCTGGGACGCCATCCTTTTTCATGTCTTTCGCCAACGCAGGTGCAGGTGCAGGTGCAGGTGGTCGTTGGGCAGCGGCTGTGCTGCTGCCGGTAGTGGTGGAGGAGACAGGAGCAGAGTCCGGCCACACCTGCAGCACCTGCGCATGGCCGTCCATCCTAGTTGGACGAGGTGTCTCTGCTTGCTCGGAGAGCCCTGAGCGCTGCTGCTGCTGCTGCTGCTGCTGCTGCTGCTGCTGCTGCTGCTGCTGCTGCTGCTGCTGCTGCTGCTGCTGCTGCTGCTGCTGCTGCTGCTGCTGCTGCTGCTGCTGCGGATGATGCTGACGCTGCTGCCATGGTGACTGTTTCTGCAGCAAAGCGGAGAGGCCAAACTGGGTGGCAGAAGAACCTCTAGGGGAGAGGGCAAAAGAGCGCACACTGTGCTTGTACGCTGCCTCCCCTGCACTCAGCGGCGTGCGGGTTGTCGTGGCACGGGGCGAAGCTGCGACGCGCATCGAACGTCCCTTCCCTGCAGACGACGACAGCATGCGGGGTGGTCCTTGACTTGGAGGCCCTAGCGCATGGCCATCCAGGCTAGCAGCGTCAGGGGAGTTGTCTTCAGCTAGAGGGATATGGATGCTGATGTCCAGCTTCTTGAACGAACGCAAGTGCACGCCTGAACTATGCAGCTGCGGCTGCTCCAGCTGGTGCTGCTCTAACTGCCGCCGTTGCTGCTGCTGTAGCAGCAGCAGCTGCTGCTGCTCCTGTGGATGATAATGTGTCTGTTGTTGATTTTGCTGTTTCTGTTCAAGGTGCATGAGGTGCAGTGTTGCTTCTGCTGCACTTGCTGCAGTGAGACCTACCACCCTGCCACTCCCAGCTCCCCTCGCGCTCGCGCTCGCGCTCGCGCTTGCGCTTGCGCTTGCACTTGCGCTTGCGCTTGCGCTTTTTCCCCCTCTTGTCGACACTGCTCTGCCCCTGCCAGGAAAGCCTCCACGGCTAATGCCTCCACCTCCTCCTGGGCTTGGCAGCATCCTTGACCTCAATGCGTCTGCAACCCTCTCTTGGTTGGAGGCAGGCTGCAGACGCGAGCGGGGTGTGAGTACAGCCAGCCTTTCCAGCACTGGATGCTGCCCTCCACCCCCCTCCGCACCGTCGCCCTCCGCGTTCTCTGCCTTCCCACCAACACCCTCCCTGCCCTCTGCCTGCGGGCTTTCAGACGCTGAGCGAGAGAGCACACCGTTGCTGCCTGCCATTTGAAGCGCCTCACTGCCTTCCACCTGCAAAGCAAATGATCCCCCACCGTGGCAAAGGTGCAGATTCCCACCATCCTCCGCATTGCCAACAGACTTCTTCACAGAAACGTTCTGCATGTTATCAGAATCAGGCAGTAGCAGCTGCTGCTGTTTCTGCTGCCGCTGCTGTTGTTCCTGGTGCTGCTTCTGCTGCTCCTGCTCATGCTGCTGCTGCTGCTGCCACTGGCGCACTTTGTCCTGCAGCTGCTTGTCCCGAGCTGGCGGCTCAGGCCGCGCAGCAACGTCCAGGGCCTCGAGCTGCAGCGCTGGCATCGTCATATACCGCAGCAGCCGCCGGTTTGTGAGGGACCGTCCCAGAGAAGGCCCCCCGGCTGCTGCTTGCTGCGCCTGTGCCTGCTCTGCCTGCTGCTGGCTTTGCTGGTCTTGCGCCTGGTCGTCGTGTTGCTGCTGTTGGAGCAGCCGTTGTGGAGCAGAGAAGGAGGGCTTGCGTCTGTGTCGCGAGGAGGATGCTGCCGCAGCACGGCGCTGCGGCGAGTGGGATGAGGCGAGTGAGGAGAAGGCAAGGGCAGACTCGTTTGCAGTGGCAGGCGCTGTTTCGCTACGCCCTAGCATGGGGCTGCCGGGCAGAGACCTTGTGCTGTTGCGGCTGCTGCTCCTGCAGACTTCACCCTCCTCTGGATGCTGCTGCTGCTCCGAGTTGTGATGGTCGTGCCGTTGCTGGTGTTGGTGTTGGTGTTGGTGCTGGTGCTGATGTCTTCGCTCATAAACAGAGACGGAATCAGAGGCTGCGACTTCAGCCACGGCTGCATCGCTTGCGAAGGCATTGGTGCTTGGCTCCTGCTGACCCATTCCGGCATCCAGTCGCCCACTTTCGCTCTGATCTTCCTCTGATTCTTCTCCCTCGCTATCGCGAAAGATGATGCGGAAACTTGGGCGGGTCATGAGGTAGGCAACATGAGGAAGCCGGGACCTTGTCATCGACCCTGTGGTAGATGGTGTTGCTGTCGTTGTGGCTGTGGTTTCAGCATCACCAGCAGGCGCAGCTGCCAGTTCCTCCATGCTAGAGACTGTGGCTTCGGCCGCTGCATCCCCAGCGCTCGAGTCAGCAGGCAGAGCAGGTGCAAACGAGGACGGCGCTGGTGGAGTGTCTGCATGCGAAGCTGAACTCGAACCCGCCGCCAGAGCTGTGTCGTTGACTTTGCCAGCTGCTGCAGTGGGATAACGATGGTGGCACACAACCCCAGCACCACTTCCGCCAGTAGCAGAGACTGCTGCTGCTGCAGCAGCTGCTGCTGCCTTAGCTGCTCTCCTGGGTGTCCCTGCAATTGATGGCCTCGCAATCGCAGCAGCAGCAGCAGAAAGAGCAGCAACGTTGTGTTGGCTTTCAGGGCCAGGCACATTGAAATGCACAGAGTGCGGCTGCTGCAGCTGCTGCTCCCTTTGCTCTACCTCCTTCTCCACCCTCCCGCCCTCCTCCCCCTTCACCTTCTCCTCCTGATGCCCCTGCTGCTGCTGATGCTGATGATGAAGGTATAGCTGCTGCTGCTGCTGTTGCTGCTGCTGGTGATGATGATGAGGACGATGATGATGATGATGTTGCTGCTGCTGCTGCTGCTGCTGCTGCTTCTCCTGCTGCTGCTCCTGCTGCTGCTGCTGCTGCTGCTGCTGCTGCTGCTGCTGATGCTGCTGCTGCCACGGCTGTCGCTGCTGCTGCTGCTGCTGCTGCTGCTGCTGCTGCTGCTGCTGCTGATGCTGCTGCTGCCACGGCTGTCGCTGCTGCTGCTGCTGCTGCTGCTGCTGCTGATGCTGCTGCTGCCACGGCTGTCGCTGCTGCTGCTGCTGCTGCTGCTGCTGCTGCTGCTGCTGCTGCTGTTGCTGCTGCTGCTGATGCTGCTGCTGCTGCTGCTGCTGCTGCTGCTGCTGCTGCTGCTGCTGCTGCCTCTGCTCCTGCTGCTGCTCCTCCTGCTCCTGCTGCTGCTGCTGCTGCCTCTGCTCCTGCTGCTGCTCCTCCTGCTCCTGCTGCTGCTGCTGCTGCTGCTGCTGCTGCTGCTGCTGCTGCTGCTGCTGCTGAGAGCTTCTCTGGGGGATCCTACGACGAGGTGTTTCAAGCGTGTCGGAGGCTACGAGCAGCGTCTCCCTTTCCCCATGCTCATCGCGCTCAATGACCAGCACTTGTGTCTGCTTCCCCTTCACCATTCCACCAGAGCCTCCGCAGCCAGCAGCAGCAGCACCACCACCACCACTGCTGCTGTTGCCACTGCTGCCAGGAGAAACTGAGACACAACCAGCATCACCGGCACCGTCTGCCGCCACAACTATGTTGCCCCTGTGTGGCAGCGCATCCACAGCGCTGCACAACGACGGCTTGTCAGAGGATGGGCTCTCTACGCTGCCGCTTGCGCTCCCTCCACTGGCCTCTGCTGCCAACCGCCTGCTTCCATGATGGATGGGGCCCATGCTGCTGCTGCTGCTGCTGGCGCCAACACCTCCATTTCCAACGCCTGAAATGCACGGAGTGTTGGCAAGCAGCTGTTGGGCAGTGAGCATGGCACTCCAGTGACCATGCTGGTCCTGGACTGGGGCTCCTAGGCCAAAGCTGCCCCGCTCCTCCACCACCACGATTGCATCCTCGTCATACGCCACCAAGCGCAGCTGCGATACATGCGGGCTGTCTCGCGTACCAACCTCACCAGGGCCCTCTGCCCAGGCCATGTGTTTGCTGTTTGCAGGCACATGCGCAGGCTGGATCGCTGCTGCATTGCTTGGCGGTGAGACATGTTGATCGCTCTCGCGTGACTGGTCCCCAAAAAGGATGCGCCTTGTGGGCGAAGTCAAGCTCTCGGCAGTCGCCAGTCCTGTTGCAGTGACGAGCGCCGCACCCGCAGCAGCAGCAGTCCTGCCACCACCCCACGACCCAGGGGGCCTGCTGTGGTCTCGGCCTCCTGCCTGACCCTTCCCTTTACCGACGGCGACAGGCCTAGGCGTTGCTAGCGTCGCCGCTGCTGCCATTGTCGCACCCCTACCACTTTCCGCAAAAGGGGTCAACTTGACCCTGCTAGCTGCTGCTGCTGCTGCTGCTGCTGCTGCTCCTGCTGCTGGTGGTACAGATGAAGTACCACAAACACCGCCTCCTGACTCCTCGTGATGCTCCACCCTGATGGTGCTCTGCCTCTGGACAGCCTCTGACGATGCCCTGTGAGGCACCATGTCTGGCTCCACGCTGTGGGGCCCACCACGTGTGCCGCTCCCTCCAGAGCTTGGGCTTGGCAAAGGAGCAGGCAACACGGACCCTGTTGCTGCTGCTGCCTGCTTAGGGCCTGAACCAGCGGTAGAGAGCAACGATGTTGAGGCGTGCATAGAGTCGGTGGCGGAGTCTGGCCGGCCTTCCCCTCTGCCACTCACAAGGGGCATCGTGTCAGACCAGGGTCGAGCGCTACGAACACTGGCAGCACCTCCCATGCGAGGCAGATGGCCATCATCAGCCGTGTGGAGTGCCCCTGCTGACATCAGCAAGCCATGCCCCTGTGCTGTTGCTGTTGCTGCGGCGTCGGCGTTGGCATAAGAAGCAGCAGCTGCACCAGAGCTGATTGTTGAAGCGTTGCGAAAGCTCGGGCCCGTCCCACGTGCTGAGAGGGGCATGCGGTACGCTACGCCACCTGCGCCTCCTTTGCCTCTTCGCACGCCCACTAGTGCTGCTCCTGTTGCGCCCAACGAGCTCCTGACAGAACTAGGACCCAGTTTACCGCTGCCAGTTGCACTGTAAACCGTCTCCCCTGCCACAGCAGCAGCCGCAGCCATGGATTCGAATGATGACTCACTGCTTCCGCTGGTTATAGCGAGCAGATCTGAAGGCTCCGCAGTGTCAACCGGCAGCGCAGCACGCTGCATCAGCCGCCACGAGGAGTGAGCCTCAAGCACAAACTCACACAGCTTGTGGCTGGCTGTGGAGTCCCCCAGCATCATAGCCTCGCGACTCACAGTCACCACCTGTCCTGTCGGCCCTGCACGCCACACAGCAAACGCGAAGGAAGAATCCGCCAACGGGTAAGAGCAGGGACGTGATGATGGGATCTGTGGCAGATAGCGCTCAAATAGACCAGCAAAAGGTGCAAAAAAAAGCACACAGTGCACACAGGTAAACGAGAACCAGAGCACCAACGATACTTCTACCAACAATGCTACGATGGCAACGACAAAGCTGAGGACAATGGTGACAATGACAACAACGTTGAGGCCGTCGATGTCGACGGCAACAACGGCGGCAGAGGTGACGGCGGCTGCAGCAGAGGCGACAACCAGGACGGCAACGACGACGACGACGACGACGACGACGACGACGACGACGACGACGACGACGACGACGACGACGACGACGACGACGACGACGACGACGACAGCAGCGACGACGACGACGACGACGACGACGATGACGGCGGCGGCGGCGGCGGCGGCGGCGGCGGCGGCGACGACGACGACGACGACAGCGGCGACGACGACGACGACGACGACGATGACGGCGGCGGCGGCGGGGACGACGACGACACCAACAAGGACGATGACGACAACGGCGTCGACGCGACAGCGTCAACGACGACGACGACGACGATGACGACGGCGGC